>PVJA010011794.1:0-53701 GCA_004027025.1 Myocastor coypus
TTTTATGGATAGGCAAAGCACAGGGCTATGCTCAGTTACTTAGTAGCCACGTAGCACAAGTAGCTCTATGCATTTCAAACAGCCAGTTGGAAATCACTGTCCAAACTAGTTACCCTGCATGCACAGTTAAAAGAAACTGATTATAAATGAAAATCAGTTATTCTGGATTTTTAAGTTCCTGGGAGTGCAGCCTTGGATGCAGGGAGGGGTTGCATTCCATTTTGTTTGAGCCACTCCTTTCCTGGCCGGAGTACTACTGACTTTGCTTATTTTAATGCCTACCTGTGGGTGACCACTCTACCTCAGACCCTTTCTCTTGCTCACTGCCTATTCCTAAGCTAACTAAACTTCCACTTTACAGTACTGGCATGGAAAATAAACAAATATAACGGAAGAAGAGACACAGAAACAACCTTATGCACCTAAAAAAAATGTGCTGGAGTGAAGATATTGTTTTTAACTAGTGGTGTTGGCAAAACTGGTTATGCCTGGGCAGGAGAATAAAGCCTGATCCCTAGCGCTCATACTGTATTAAAGTAAAAATGGACCAAAGACTTAGATACAAAAACACAAGTGCTGACTTCTAGAAGATAAAATAAGAAAAACACTTGAAGGTAGGCACAGGTAGGGGTTTCATGAACTTCAACAGCACAAGAAATAATACCAAGAATCAACAGCTGGGGCTACATCAAATTAAAAAAGCTTCTGCACAGCAAAGGAAACAACCAGCAGATTAAAAAGATAACCTGTGGAGGGCGGGCATGGTGGCACACGCTTGTAATCCCATTACTTGGGAGGCTGAGGCAGAGGATCAGTGCGAGTGCGAGAACAGCCTGGGCTATAAAAGTGAGCTCAAGGCCAGCCTGAACTCCATAGTGAGACCCTATCTAAAAAAGACAAAAAAAAAAAAAAAAAAAAAAAAAAAAAAAAAAAAAAAAAAAAAAAAAAAAAAAAAAAAAAAAAAAAAAAAAAAAAAAAAAAAAAAAAAAAAAAAAAAAAAAAAGGAAGAAGAGAAAAAGAAAACATAACTTGTGGAATGGGAAAATGTTTTTGCAGCTACTTCTTGGACAGAAGACTAGTATCTAGTGTATGTAAAGAACTCAAAATATTAGATCTCACTGAAATAAATGAACTAATCAAAAAGTCAGCAAATGAAGTGAATAGACAAATCTTAGAATAAGTACAAACAGCTAAGAAGTGCATGAAAAAATTTCAATGTTGGGGCCCGGCGGGATGGCTCAGTGGTCTAAAGTGCCTGCTTGGGGAAGCTTGGGTGGCTTCAGGGACCGCAGTTCAATCCCCGGCTCCACATGCTGTGCCAACCCTGCCCTCGGGGTGGGCTGAGCCGGCCATAAAAATGAGTGAATAAACAAACAAAGGTTCTGAAACAAGAATAAAAAAAAATAAATAAAATAAAAATTATTAAAAAAAAAATTTCAATGTCTTTGGCCCTTAAGGAAGTAGAAATCAAAACACTGAGATTCCACTGTACTCCAGAAAAAAATGGCTATCACCAAGTAGTCAAAACAAAACATGCTGGCAGGAAGGTGGAGAAAAAGAAATCCTCACATTGTTAGTAGGAATGTATGCTAGTGTAAGCACTATGGAAATTAGACTCCTCAAAAACTAAAAATAGAAATTTGACCTAAATATATCTCTTCTGGGTCTTTTTCTGAAAGAATTATATTAAAAGTCTTTGTTAAAAATTTTTATTGGTACACGTTAGATTTATATAATGTTAGCATTCATCATAGGACATTTTTAACTGTACATGGCTTATCTTAATTTTTTCCCATTCCCCTAAAAAGATATACTTCAATGATACACAAGTTTCCATATTTATAGTAGCATGATTTATAAGTGTACTTCAGTTTCAGTACTACAAACTTGATTCTTTCTATGATTCTGATAACAAACCTAATTGGATGAGGCCACATCAAATTTCCCTTGAAGATCAACATTGAACCTAACCATCAAATTTGATTTGGTTCTCATCCAATTCAGCTTATGACCAGATTGCTGGAAAAAATAAAATTCGTGAACTGAGGAACCACTGTAATTGCTAAGTCTCAGAAGCAGCATAGGCCCACTTACAGGTGAAAAGGCAGAGAAAATGTGGTGTCTATGTATAGACCTTTCAGCCTTAAGGGATAAATTGGAGGTGGGTGTACCTTGAATCCATAGTGCTAAGTGAAGTAAATCAGATACCAAAGGAAATGACATGCTGTATCTTACATGAGAAATACATATATACATATATATATGACTATATATCTTTATTTTACTCTTTATTTATATGGAAGTCCAGAATATAAGTAAAAAATGAAATAGGTTGTAGAAATAAACAGACTTTTGGAGATGACCAAGGGAATGAGGAGAGGAAGGGAATGGAGAAAAGTGATTAAACGTGCTGAAGACATAGTTATTATGCATCATAAACATTAACTAATAAAATGATATAATGAAAAGATCTAGGTCTTCGTCTTACTCTTCAAAGTAGTATCCTGCAGTGTATATAAGAGCTTGTTAAGTGAGGTGATGGGTTGTGGGCTGCAGGTTGCTTGGTTTACATATGCAGAGCAGGCTTCGAAGCTAATGCCTCTGGCATCTAGCAGTCTCTAGCACTGGAAGACAGTTTCTCCAGGGTCAACATATTCTCAGATGGCCAAGAATCTAAGAAAAAAAAAAAAAAAAGGCAGTATATACATGGTGGCCATCCTTGAGAAATGATATAAATACTCCTTTATCCATAAATATCTGATAAAGGCAGGCAGAGATGTTTTCTTTGGTCTTGTTACACCTGTGGGCAAGTGCTAATTACAGCTAAATTGACTAGACTTCCTGTGTGTCCAGCACTGTCCTAAGAATTTTATGTGCAGTGGCTCAAGTTGTGTCCACAAGATCTCCTGCAGTCAGTATTGCTGCATCTTTGTTTCATAGATAAGGAAACAGGATCATGGAGAAATCCCGTCAAGGTCAAGTAGAGCGATAACACCGTGCTCTTACTCTTTGTGCTGTTTCCCATTATTCCCATTACTGTCCATCTGTCTGTGGCAGCTAGTTTTGAGTGCTCAGGGTGCTGAATAGTAGTTCTTGTCTGTGGATGTTCTGCCTCTGACAGCGGAGGTGCTATGTAAACCTTCATGGAATTGGTAAGTAAAGCTCCCTGCCCTTGTCTTTTATTTGAGCAGCCTGATAGTCTACAGAGTATCCAGTGATAGTGAGAGCTGCCCCAGGAGAGAGCACACTGTTTATAGCTTCCTATTCTTTGTTAGACATTCTTTGAGAGTGGGAACTTGGAAAGGAAGGATTATATTATGGTTTGTGTCTAGATAGCACCCAAAGCCTCGTGTGGTCACAGGTTGGGCTTTTCCAGAGGTAGCTGGATCTAGCGTGTGACTCTGGAATTCATTCATGGTGCAGTGCTAGGCTAAGAGCCCTAGGACTAAGAGCATGAGTGCTGCCTGTCTAAGTAGCCTGGATAAGACACAAGGGATAAAAAGAGCTGGGGCCCACTCTTGCTCATTTTTGCTTTCTTTTGCTTGCTGTGAACCATTCTTCCTCTGCAGTGCCCTTCTACCAGGCTAACCTACCTTGGAGCCAGCTGGCTATATACTGAAACCTCTAAATAAGCCTTTCCCCCTTTAACTTTGGGTGCTGGGTATTTTGTCTCAGCAAGAGAAAGGATAACTAAGATACCCTGCTAATGGTTGATCCTGTTTTGTGACATTTGTACTTCACTTAATCTGAGTTCCACCAATGCTTGACTTGAGGGAGTTTGTCCTTCAGAGGGGGTATATGAGACTTGTGCCCTGTTGTTGAGAAATCCAAGTGAATCTGAGTACAGTTTACTCTGGCCCAGGAATGTTACTGGAGAGACAGAGCTGGTATTACAGGCATGAGGCTGCACAGGGCTCTTTTTATCACATTCCTTTCCAACAAATTTTTTTAAACAACTGTGTTCCTCTTGCGTAGTATTAAGTTCATCTCTAAAGTAGTCTTGCAGGTTTGACAAAGTACAAATGCTCCTCCTGTACAATGAGATTGCACCCTTATGAATGTTTTGTAAGTTGAAAGGCAGTCTTTTTTCTTAGGTGGAGTGTTAGATATTAGGTTGAACTGCTTGACAGTGTTCATGTAGAGGTGTTGAAATCTACACCTACAATTGCTAAAGTCCAGGGCTTTCTGACCATCTCCTCTGCTTTGTCTTTCCCCTAGCTTGTCATGAGTCATGTTTGCGGTGTTTGGGGAAGAGCCACCATGACTGCACTGCCTGCTGGCCATCCCACGTGCTGCTGGAAGGGCAGTGCCTCCCTCAGTGTCCGGAAAGCTACTTCAGCCAGGCAGGGAGCTGTACAGGTGAGTATGTACTCTGCAGGGACCAGGTCCAGTGTCCACACTTTACTGTCCCAGTGCCACCAAATGCTGTAATTAGAAACCTTGCTATCCCAGGACCATGGCAGGGCTGCTTTAAGTTTGCAGGCATAGGAGATAGAATGAAGGGAACAAGTGGAATCCTGTGCTTCTGATGGAAAAGCAGGTCCCAGTGAAAGTTAGAAGGAGCTAACTTTCAGGAGCTCTAGGCTTTAGTATTTGAGTAAGCTCTGAGCTGGGCTTTTTCTCACCTGAAGGACTATCATCTGAATAGAAAACTGCCCTCCTGAATTAAATAGTGATGGTTTTGTGCCATGAGAACCCAAGCCTAGCTCAACATGACTCTGTTGGTGTGGCTCTCTTTAAAGTTTAAAAGCTCGTGTTTCTGATCAAAGTAACTATTAAAGGAACGTATGTTCATGCTAACAAATTTAAAAGTTCAAGATAGGAAAAAAGAAACAACTAAGGGTTTGAGGATGGGCATCAGTGGTAATCCCACACCTCAAAAGCAATAGCTCTAAGCCAGCTATTATATTACTTTTTGATCTACTTTGTAGTGCATGTGGTGACATAGCTAAGGAAAAAAACAGTGCTGTCTCTTTTTATATTTATTTTTTCCCAAACATTAAGTTATAAGATTTCCCATGTTATGAAAAGCCATGTGTAGAAATACTTCCCATTCCTTTTCACATAGAAACTCAAGGACTGATGTGATATTGTGGGACTGAAATACTCGAGTGCTAAGGAGCTCTTTTTTAGTGGAGCTTTACTCTCATCTATTGCCAATTAGATTAGTGCCTTAAAACCACTCAAATTTAGTGGCTTATCCCAATAATTGACTATTTTCCAATTCTGGGGCTTGATGGGCTCTGCTGTTCAATTCACTTAAGAGCTGTCCCGTCCACTTCAGTTAATACTGAGGCCCACACAGAACCCACCTCAGGACCTGCCCTCCGAAATCCTGCTGTCATTCTGCAGTGCTGCCTGGCTCTGAAGGGGTGGGTTGTACCTCCCAGTGGCCACTGCCTCTGAACACAGGTACAAGGCGTCTTAGAGACTCCGCTGCAGTTGGCAATGCCTGAGTGGAGCATCTGGCACTGGGCTTAGGTGACAGACAGCGCACGTCTCCCCTCCCCATCTTCTGATGAGAGCAGCCAGGGGACAGGTGGGGAGGCATATTTCCTTCTTTGACAGCCTGCGCACTTGGTCAGAGAACCTTGTATGTTGTAGTGACAGATTCTGAAAATTACAACTTTCAATTAGTGTAAGATTTTATTGAATTGGCAAAATACTAAAGTTTAAGCTCTTTCTTGTAGGGCTATATATTCTTATAGCTAGAGAACCAGTAAAAGAAAAGACAAAACCTATTTCATCATGATTTTTCATTTGTTTCCAAAGACAGGACAAAGCTCACTGTGATGAAACTGTATTATAGGTGTTTCTGGAATCAGAAAACATGTAATGAATTTATAAGTAAATTAGCATTCATCTAATGAAAAGTCAAAGAGGAAAAATCAGTATTATTTTCATTCTGGAATTCTCTTCCTTTCCCCAAATACCTTTTACTTTCTCCAGGACCCTGGTGTGTCTCTTAGTTTAAACTCTGTGGATGCCCCTAATGTCATTGTCCTTGAAAACCGGCTTTCATCCAATCCAGGTGCTTTCTGTGAGTGTAAAAGTATTTACCTCTAGGCTTGTCTATCTATCCCTGTGAAGCCGACCAGTGGGTGGCACCCCCAGCTGCAGAGAACCCAGGTCACTGGAAATATTCTGGTCAGGAGGAAGAAGCTGGTGGTCGAATTTATCCCAGGACAGGACGCTCCTATCTCAGTGTAGGAATTTTCAAAGTCAAGAGCCACAGGAATGTGCTGGGGTGATAGTGGGTGGTGATCCTTCTAATCAGCAATGTGTTTTCTTGCTTGCCTGCTTTTTTCTTTTTTAATAACTCCTTATCTTCTGGCCTCCTGCCAGAAGTGAGAGGCAGTTGACTTTACTCAGAATCTCTACCTTTGCTCTGTACTATCTGTGAGCCAGGAGGGAATTCATGGTGTTTGGCCAGAGTGCTGGTCCAGCCTCTCATCCCCCACCTCCTGGAATCCGACACTCTCAGCCCTGCTCTTCCTTGGCACCAGAATCCTGGATTCTTTGGAGTGCTCTGATGCCTACCTTGCCAGCACATGCACCCCGACATTCTTTGATTCCATGCCATCCTTATCTTTATTGCCTGCACCTTACCAAGGCTCACCTGGGTTTTTGTAGTTTATTATTCCTTGTTAACTTGGAGTTCATTTGGAAGGAGACATAGCTTTGATATAATTTTACATAAGGAATTGATCTTCAAATGCCATTCATGATAACCTCCAGAAAGGGGACTACTTCTGTTTTTTGAATTTTAATTATATACTACAGATAAGACAGGCATCCAGGCTGTGCCCTGAAGGGAGTCTCTGACTGGCTCCTTGTACTGTCCATAAGCCTCTGGATCACTTGCTGTTATGATTCCCCCTGAGCTGCTGGAATTCTGAGAAAGAAAATGTCTCTTCTTCTTCTCCCTGTCCCACTCTTCCTTTGCATGGTACTTTGGAGTGGGGCATCATACCACTTGTGTTTGTGCTGTGGACTCTTGATTTGAATGTTTTCAGTTGCACAGATAGGAGTGATTATTTTGGTTCTTGGGAATGTGTAGCCCACTACTCCTGTTTTCATATTTCTAGATTCCATGTTGTGTTCATAAACAGTGTTCTCATTGGTACCAGAAATGCAGTCAGGTGGCCAACTCTAAGGAAGTACAGAGTTCACTCAGGCATCTGCAAAGGATGATTAGAACCTGGTGCCTGTGGTATGCTGCTGTCCCAATGGGACTTGAGAGACCAAGGCAGGAAGATTCCAAATTGGAAACCAGGCTGGACAATTTATTGACACTTTATCCCAAATAAATGCCAAGCAGTGCCATAAGCAATAGGAAAATTGTTTTTTAAAAAATAGTTTGAGCCTTGTTGCATACACTTGCACTTCTTGCATTTGTGTGCTGAGTGGCTGTTTCTAATCCTGATCCTTCCTCCCCCACAGAATGCCACCCAACCTGTAGGCAGTGCCATGGGCCGTTGGAATCTGACTGTACCTCCTGTCACCCTCATGTCACTCTTACCAGTGGGAACTGCAAGACCAGTTGCAAGGCAGAGCAGTTCCTCAACCTCGTTGGGTACTGTACAGGTGAGTGGGACCTTTCTACCTGAGGGCATCACAAAGCTGCTCCCCAGGATCACAGGGGCTGTGACATTTGTCCTTTGAATGCAGATTGAGGATCCTGTTTACAGGAGACGTCTATCTTGTGTCTGGGAACTCCTCACTCCTGCCCTTAGTTAGACTTTTTGTGGATTTCCAGCTCCAGCTCAGTGCTGCCAAAGACTCTTTTTCAGTTGCATCATGTCATGGCAGAGTTGTGTATGTGCATGTATTTGCATGTATGTGTGTGTCTGTGTGTGCCTGTGTGTGTGTGTGTGTGTGTGTGTGTGTGTGTGTGTGTGTTCAATAGAGATTAGTACCAAAATCCCCTGGAACACAGGACCCCAGTGACTCAAGCACCTCTAACTAGGTTCTTAGAATTCCTACCATCTCCCAGTAGCTCACCCCCAGGGGACCAGGCTTTAATAACAACAAGCCCTTTGAGGACTCAAAGCATAATTGAAATCACAGCACACAATCAAAGCACATCCAGGTACTGAGAACTCAGTGAGCACAAATTACTGCGTTTCTATGTGAGAGGCTACAAAATCCTTTCAAGCTAGTTCCAAAGATGAACCAAAGACATATTAACATATGTCACAAAGCAGTTCACATGCATTAGCACTCATAGGCACCAAGGGTATAGGACTTCAGCAGAGGAGTAACCAGACAGGCAGTGTTCCACAGAGGAGCTGAACTCAGGGTGTGCTATGGACAAGCACTCAGTGGGCTGTGTGGAAGACGGACCAGAGCAAGGAGTTGGCAGGGAGCAGAGTGAGAAAGTAGGGCCTGAACTGCATCCTTCATGGTGGCTGTTTTGTTCCCCCTTATTCTGGACCCTAAAAATTTTGTATTTTATAAATAAATGTTTATATAAAGAGATTGGAAAATTTTAATTTTTAATGAGCTCTGCTCTCTCCAATGTCCAGAGCGTTCCTTGATAGTAAATTAGGCAATTAGCAGTTGCATTAATTTTTTAAGGCTAATAAGGGACCATTAGAATAGAGAACCATGGGACTGAGTTAAATGACTCTGGAAGTCCCCAGTCTTAAACAGCAAGTCCCACTAAGATGAGCCAGAATGAACAAGCCTTGGCTGTCCCTGGAATTAGATGTTTCATATCATGTTGTTAAATAAAGCAATCTCAATTTAGAGCATGAATTTTTTTTTTTTTTGTACCAGGAATCAGGGGACTGAAGTCAGGACCTTGTGCTTGCCAGGGGGGTACTTATGCTACTGAGCTGTCTCCCTGGCAGAAATCTTTTATTTAATGAAGATTTGTGTAAAAACATTTGTTTCAGAAAACTTTGACCAGTAATTTTACTTGTTGAGATTTCAGAGATGTTGGCTCAAAGACTACTTTATCTCTGAAAGTACTGTATGTCTCTTCTAAACAATTCATATTTGTCTATAGCACTACAACAGACATGATCATTCCTTTGTTACTTAATCATCACTAAACCCAAGCTCTGAGTCAGGCTGAGCAACGTTCTGGGCCTGGGGATACAAAGATGAATGTGGGGCTTGCGTTGAAAAAATGTAGTTTAGTGAAGGAAAGAATATTAGTCTGTTACAGTTGGCATAGAAGTATGTTACAAATTAGGTGGTTTAAGCACCAGAAATGTGTTTGATCAGAATTCTTGAGGCCACACATCAAGATTAATGTGCCAGCAGGTTGGTGTCCTGTGATGCTCCTCTGCTTGGTGTGTCACCCTGGGCTCTCTCTTCACACTGTCCTCTCTGTCTTCACTTCTTGCAAGCACAATACCCAGGAGAGTTTTGGCCCACCTCTTGGCCCCAGTATAACCCAACTCTAGAATCTCTGTATCCAGCTACAGTGACATTTGGAGGCACTGAACACTAGGGCCTCAACAAATGGATTGGCAGGGGGGCAGTTTGGCCCATAGCAGAGAGCACACATGGTTGGCATGATGCCAGTGCAGTTCTCAATCATACTACAGGGTGCAAAGAGAAGTCTGTGGCCCAGGACCCCACCAGACTAGAAGGCAGAGCACAGCACCATGGAGATGATCGTGAGAGGCAAGTGAGAGTTAGATGGAGGGGCGTGGAAGTTTGAGAAGTAGAGGAATCCAGCAGTTCCAAAGAGGATGATTATCCAGTCACCCATACAGACTTAGAGTGCCAGGCCTGGGTATCAGAATGGTGAGCTTTGGAGGGAAACGAGGCTGGCCTAGAGCAAAAAGACTTTGTTCACTCAGCTTAGGAAGAATATTTTGTTGTCAAGGTTGGGAATATCTGCTAAAGGTGTTTAAGCAGGGACTGTCATGGTCACATTTCTGTGACAAGAAAGATTCATAGAAGATGGCTTAGAAACAAGCTGGGGTCAAAAGACCTTCAAGAGAGAGCTGTTGGAATCTGGAGGGGAGATGAAGGTTTTGATGAGGAAGCCGCTAAGGGAATGGAGGGAAAGGATTGTGGCTTCACTAGGTGCAAGTGATACTCAGGCTGACCTGCATTTGGTTGCTGTTTTGTGGAAATAAATGACCAAAGAGTAGCAATTTCCTAAGGTTCAACTTAAATAGAAGAATAAATAGAAACTGTCGATCTCTTAGTCCAAGTGGTAATGGTGAGACTTCTTAGAAGGCTTTCTGTTTTGGGTTTCAGGTCACAGAAATCCAAGGCAGGGAAGTTCCACTTACCCTATGAGAGCCACCAGGAGCTCATCTCCTATTTTAATTTTACCCTGGAACTGAAGTCTTGGAATTTTGTTTTTCACGTGGAAGTGCTGTCTTAGTCGAGCCATGGTTAACCTCGTGGAATGTTTAGATGACTTTTATCTAAAACAAGGAAAGTGTCAGGAGGAGGATTGTGGTGGTAGGCAGAGAAGCGTGGTGTGACCTTCAGTATCCTTGGGAAGCTGTGAGGAAGACCTTTTGTGTCCCCTCCTCCTGGCCAGCCTCCAGGGAGGCGGGATTCACTCATAGGGTTGGTTCTCTGTCTGAGTTGCACACAAGATCATCATTGTAGATCTCTTAGTTGCACTTGGTTGTTTAAAAAGAAAATTCTGTCTGATCTGTCACATCAACAAGAGTACACACATCCTGGGCACAGGTCCAGTAGCCTCGGTGTGTTTTCGCTTATGGAGATGTCACATGTGGGGGATATTTTTCCTTCAAGTCAATCAAAGCAAATACATAGATTGTGAGATTTTGGCCAGGGCTGGAGGTTTTCAACACCGACAAATGAATGGGGCTGAGAGGCAGGAGTACATAGGTTGCAGCAGGCATGGAGAAGTGCTGTGGGAAGCTTGCCGCTTTCTTTATAGTTTTTTTTTTTAATGTCCATAACTCAGCAATATCATAAATTTCCAAGTCCTAGAGTACTTTCTCCTTCGTGTGTCTAGCTAAAATCTTCCTCCTATAGAAAAGAGTGAAATTAAAAAGAAAAAATGGATGAAAACCTGCAGGGGAAATACACAAAGATAAATAAAAAGTATGCCTAGGGCAGCGGTTCTCAGCCTGTGGATCGAGACCTTGGCGGGGGTCGAACGACCAAAACACAGGGGACTCCTAAAGCCATTCCGAATCATAACTGTAGCAAAATTACAGTTTTGAAGTAGCCACCAAAATTATTTTTTGGTTTGGGGTCACCACAACATGAGGAACTGTATTGCGGGGTCACGGCATTAAAAAGGTTGAGAACCACTGCCTAGGGTTTTGTAAAGTGCATAATGGGAAGGCGGTGTTTTTTAGTTTCCCCTGTATAGCGGGAGACTGGACTAATTAAAATAGCTGATTTGGGGGCCGGCCTGATAGTTCAGCATACTAAAATGCCTGCTTAGGCAGAGTACAGTGGCCAGAGTTTGATCCCCAGTGTGCTGTGCCAGCCCCAACCTGAAGAATGCGCTGAGACTGTGACTGAGACTGGGTGTGGTGGTGCCTGCCTATAATCCCAGCACTTGGGAGGCTGAAAACAGGAGGATCGCTACAAGCCCAGTCTACTAATGAAACCCTGTACAGCCTATAGACCATGTCCTAAATACAGAAAATAAAATAAAATAGTTGATTTGTTAGGGTGGTAGAAATTTGAGAGATCAAGTCCTTTTTAAAATGCTATTTCACTTTTTCACAAATCTGTACAGGAGCATAAGCAAAAGGAGGTGAGTACACTATAAAGCCATCACACAGAGCATTTTCAAGTCGTGTTCCATGAGACACAAGGTTAAGTGATCATAGTGGGTCTATATTCAGCAAAGAGTCTTGTGAATCTGGGTATAAGGAGCCAGAGAGAGATTTACTGCTTGTTTAGTCCATGGTAAGTTAGATATGATTTCCGGGATGATAGCTCTGACTCTGTGTTCCATGTTGTTGGTAATAATCAGGATGTATTTGTGGATGTGTAATTTTCAAAGTATTTCCTTACATACCATCTCAGAAAAAATAACATGATGTATATTACAACTGTTGCCATCTTAAAACAAAACTCAACTTATATTTTTTTCTTTTGTGGGTGTTTTATTTAATAGTATATATAAGAGTATATTACAAGTTGGATAGTTAAAACACTAGAAATGTATTTTATCAGAATTCTTGAGGCCACACATCAAGATTAATGTGTGAGGCCACACATCAAGATTAATGCGCCAGCAGGTTGGTGACCTGTGATGCCCCTCTGCTTGGTGTGTCACCCTGGGCTCTCTCTTCACACTGTCCTCTCTGTCTTCACTTTTTGCAAGTACACTACCCAGGAGGGCTTGGGCCCTCCTCTTGGCCCCAGTATAACCCAACTCTTTAGAACCTCTGTATCCAGCCATAGTAGCATTTGGAGTTACTGAACACTAGGGCCCCGACAAATGGATTGGGGGGGGCAGCTCGGCCCATAGCAGAGCGCACACATGGTTGGCAAGAGAAGCCTGTGGCCCAGGACCCCACCAGACTAGAAGGCAGAGCATAGCAGCGTGGAGATGATCGTGAGAGGCAAGTCAGAGTTAGATGGAGTAGCATGGAAGTTTCCCTGATTTAGGAATGACAAAATGACCTTATAGGGTTTTAACCCCAGAGAAACCTTTGACAGAGTTGGGCATACCCCATTTTGTTGACTGGGGAATTTTATAAAAAGCTCATCAGAGCACCTAACCAGCACATAGATGCTGCACAAAGAATGCTGCAGAAAACAGTGCCTCCTGCCAGGCCTCCCAGTGTCCAGGCGGATTTCTCACTGATGTGAGGTGTTCTGACCAAGGACCTTTCTTCTTAGCATGATCCATATTTGGTTCTTATCTCTTCTTTTTTCATCTTCTTTTTCATTCCACTTGGTTCTGTTCTGCTATCTCTGTACTTTTTCAATTTTCTTATGCCTTCATTTTTTTTTAAAGCACTGCTTGAACTTTTCTTATCTTCCTTTTTTGCAATGCACTTTCTTTTCTTTCTCATCATGTCATCCTCTGTCCTCTTGCTTGAACTGGAAATTGCATATCCAGTCTCTCTAGAACCTTCAGTGTTGTCTCTTCCATGTCCTCTGGATTTGTGTGTTAAGAGATTGATCACACTGTCTGTTGAAGGATCATTGAATGTTGTAAGGCATTTCTTTGAGATTTTCTTCACAGAAGAAAAAACAATCTAGGCTAAAATCAAAGCCTTCTTCTAAAAAGAAAAGAAAACAAAGCAGCTTGTGCTTTTTTTCCTTGGTGGGATTTTCATTAAACCATGCCTTTCCAACTTGGATGATGACGGGATTACCTCACAGACAGTCTCGACCACAAACCTCCCAGTGAAGCCACAGCTGCCAGTGTCTCAGAAGGAACAGGGTCCATGCCTGAACTATGGAGAATTCTCGTGTGGCTCTGTGCTAACAGCACATGGCTGAGTTTAGACACAGGTTATCCTGTTTTAGTAATAAAGCCCTAGAATCCCAATCCTGCACCTACCTACTTTCCTTATATATTAAGTTCCCATGTTTATGAATGAGTTCCACTCTGGGAGAAGGTAACTCAGATTTGTTTGTAATCTAACAAAGTGAGTATTACACAGTACATCTGTGAATATTATACAGCACACTCGTGAAAGTCCCCTACTTGGGTGTTCTTAAGTTGAAGACTCACTGCACAGGTGCACTAGGACTTAACTTGTGATCAACAAAAAGAGGGACTTAGTTGCAGGCACAGTAATCAGGATCATGCCAGATGTGATGGTGCCTACAGATGAAGACCAGCGAGCATGTGTGGAGCCCTTACCACGTGGTGGCTCATCACAGACCTTAGCTCATCTAACGCTCACTGAAGCCCCGGGAGCTCAGCTCTAGTGTGAGCACCATTTCTGCTATTTTAGAATTAGGGCTGTTAATTTATTAGCTCGAGTTTCACAGCTGGTGAACAGTGCAGCTGGGCTTGGCACCCACTTCAGGGCCACAAGTGACTGCAGTGTCTTCAGCCTCATTGTCTGATCTAATTTCTGTCAGGCCTTTTCCACTTCTTGGCAGCCATTTTGCTGACTGTTCTGAGGCTTTGCAGCCGTGGCTACCAATTTCTCCACTGACCGGTGGTCCACACTCCTTCCACCCAGTCCTCCCCAGCTTCCTTCCTGCAGAACTCAACAGCTGCCTTCTCTCCTGCTTAGAGAATAGCATCAACTGAAAAAACAGACAAAGAAACCTTGCTTTTGCCTGGGAGGCTCCAGTGCCTTCTACTCCCCTCCCTTCCAAGGTGCTCTCTCCTGTCCTGTCTCCACCTGTGGCCCAGAGCCTCTCTCTCTAGTCTTTTTGAGACAGGGTCTCACTATGCAGTTCTGGCTGGCCTGAGCTCTGTTTTGTAGCCCAGGCTGGTCTCTAACTCTCACCAATCCTCCTGCCTCAGCCTCCCAAGTGCTGGAATTATAAGCCAGCGCCACTTCCCTCTCTCTCTTTTTCCTTCTCTCCCTCTTTATTTTCTTGCAGTTTTCCTTCCACTAAGACCTTAGTGTCTTTCAGAACTTTAATCTTCATTTGCATTTTTTCCTTAGTGGCTATTCCAAGTCCCATGGTGATCACGTTCAGGCTCTCATGTCTCTCAGCCTGCTGGTCCACAGAAACACCATAGTGAAACGCTCCAGAGAAAGCACCTTCCCTGGATAAGTCCTATTCTTCCTTCTTCTAACTTTCAGGTTCATCTATTAGTGATGTCTTGTTAATCAACATAACTGAAAACCATTGAGTCACCTGCTTCCTGACTACCCCTCCTCCATATTCCCATCCCTCCCTGTCTTCAGTTACTCTCTGTGCACTGGCTCATGGATGTATTCCTTTGCCTCTGTTCCTCTACCCTCATCTTTCTCATATTAGAGCCTCATTTCTTGTTGTTAAGCCTCCCCTGCACAAAAGCTCTCCTACTTCTTCCCAAGGTGAGAGTTGCAAATCATTTTGATGCTAAGAGTTCTTGGTGGCTTCTCCTTGCTAGCACATTCACTACAAAGTCCTCTTCCTGATTTCCAGGGCTCCTGGTCTCCCTTGGTCCCTGAGTGAATGCCTGTAAGTGCATCCATGTAATTCTCTTCCCCTCCACCCTGCCCAGTTCTGTGTGCTGTGCTGATCTGCTCTCATAATAAGGATGTCCTCTGTAAGAATCGTTGCAAATATCAAATAAGCACCAAAGCTCAAGTATCTTTTACTCCCTCAGGTTAACTATTCTCTGGTCCTCCTTTGACACTGCCTGCTGGGTGTTATTCTCTTGTCATCCCTTCCCAAGCATCCCTGGAAAATGTTCTGAGGCTGATTCCTCCTGTGTTACTTTCCAGAGTGCCTCATACCCAGCTGGCCAGCCATAGTGTAACTATTTTCCGTTTTGAAACTACGTCAATTATTTTTTTAAATTTTTTAAAGAATATAAAATAGTAATAAAAAGGTATTAGAAATGATATAAAATTTCATTGAACTAAGTAATAGGAATTCAACAGTGGTTGCTGTATGCAACTAACTTGAAGATAGCGTCATGTAGCTCCATCAATCAAAGCATAAAGGTTGGATACAAGGCATCAGGGTACAGAATCTGGAGTGGTATCTGTTGGCAGTGCAAGCTGGCACCAAACCCCAGATCTTTCCCCCACATTTGATACTGCACTTGTCTCCTCCCTCCTCCCTGTTCTCAGGGTGTCAGTTTCCATGGCTGCGTTGCAGCCGTCTCAACACATGGGTGATTCTATCAATGCTGGGTAAAAAGCATTGTCCTATAACATTAAGTTATTCTATTGTGATTTCTGTGTGGTTTGTTTGTTAAGAGTAAAGCAATAGCCATAAGCACTTAAAAAAAAGAAATTGTGTTTGTTGTATGAATTCTATATTAACTCAGAGCCTCTAAGAAAAACCACACTTGATTTCAAGAGCTTAGGAAGAGTGGACCCAAAGTCATGTTCAAAGGGGAAAGAGATAAGATTCTTCTTTCTCTTTTGCCGTCTGATTGTTATTTTTGGATTCATTGTGTGCTTATCTCACAAGTTGAACCTCATCAATTTAAAAAGTGACATCAGCGCTGGCAAGATAGCTCAGCAGACTAAGTACCTGCTTAGGCAAGCACAGGGACCAGCTTTTTGGTTCCAGGCACCACATGCTATGCTGGCTCTGCCTTCAGATGAGCTGAATCAGCCACTCAGTCAGGGTATCGTGGTGCATGCCTGTAAGCCCAGAGCTGGGGAGACTGAAAACAGGAGGATCACTATGAGTCAAAGCTGTGTAGTGAGACCCTGTACCAAATACATTTTAAAAAGTGACATCAGAGTTCACATCCTACACTTTTTAAAGGTCCTGAGTTTCAGCACAGACCCTTTTGTTTTTCATCTGTTGAAGAACAGCCACAAGTGCTTATTATTTTAACCGCTTCCAAAATGCACTTTATGTAGTTGCCTGAAGAGCCTAATCCACTGACAGGACATTATTGAAAATCTCACTGTCTATGTAAATCTATCTCTGTAGGTCATTATTCTTCAGCTAAGGAGCCACTGTCATATAAAACCAGCCTCCAAAGCCATTGCCTCAGTGGCACATGTTTAATATCTTCAAGCATTTTTGCCTTAGCTTGAAAGAAATAGAATAAGGAATTCGAGTGCTGTGTGCTTTCATCGACTGCCACTGCGGGCAGCCCTCGTTGGTCCTTGCAGCACAGCTGTGCAGTGTGAAGGCCACGTCACACAGCAGTGACCACACGCAGCTCACATTCAGCTGCAGGCTGACCCAGGAGGCCATACTGTAGCTGCTGAGTCCAAGTATTAATTTTCATCTGTTTAACTTTTAGCATGCCCTCATGCTGTGCATTTTTAGAAAACAAGTGAAATTGCCTGCTATTGCAACAAGAGATGAATTTATATTATGTAGAGTTAATATACCATTTCCAGGCTTCCTTGTGATGTGTTTATTAATTTGCTGGTGTGGAGTGTGAACTCTACAAACACCTAGAACTCCATCTGCCTCTTTACAACCTACACATCCTTATTGTATAGTAGTATGGGAAACAGACTAAGCATAAGTGTAGCCTGGATTTCTCTCCTTTCCTTGTCACTCTTTTTTTTTTTTTTGTTTAATTTTATTTTTATTTATGTTTTTCTTGTTTCATAACCTTTATTTGCTTATTCACTCATTTTTATGGCTGGCTCAGCCCACGCCCTGACGGCAGCGCTGGCGCAGCATGTGGTGCCAGGGATTGAACCGCGGTCCCTGAAGCTGCCCAAGCTTTCCCAAGTAGGCGCTTTAGACCACTGAGCCATCCCGCTGGGCCCCTTCCTTGTCACTCTTAATGAGACTTACATAAAAAAAAAAATAAAAATAAACCTCACTGTAATTAGCAATGGTGAGAAGTAAGAATTTAACAAGTTGCTAGGGAAGGAATCTGAGAGGCCGCATTGTTTCTAAGTTTCGTGGATGCAAGCTTGCCATTTAGACACATTCGAGGTCAGCCTCCCATGTTTTGATTACAGTCAGGAGGATCAGCTGTGGAAATCTTACTGCACAGATGGGGCTTCTAGGAAGGGATGTTAATTCCTGTGAAGACTGAGGATTGGTGGGGTGGAAACTCAACTCCCCTGTTTTAGCAGCTGTGGTCCTGGTGCAGATTACACAGTGCCAGGATAAACTTCCTCTAGTGTGTCCTGAGACATTGTTTCAAATACCACCTTTGCCAAGGAAAGGGTGGGAGACAGCAAGGAGGAGTGTGGCAGAGGAGTTTGGTGGGCAGATTCTGGGGTCGCTGGCCTCTGAGGTGACTGCCATTCCAGTGAGTGTCTGACTGATGCGTTGCTGCAGTGTGGGCCTAACAAGGACCCGAGTTCACTATGAGATTGAAAGTGGAATTTGAGAGTTGGCTCCAGATCGGGGTAGACTCAGAATCTGAGCCTGCAGCATAGACTGTGTGACAAGTGGCTTGTGCCACACAACTTAGCAGTCACAGTCACCCCTGCAGTGCCCAGAGATGGGGCTTGTACCACTGGTGATTATGTTTAGGTTATATAATCAATATGTTTGGCAGGCAGGGAGATGTTTCTCTCTTCCTTATCTCAAGCTAACTGACAGGGCAGTTGCAAATTATCACATACACAGCCAAATAGTGCCCTTTCCTCCCAGCTTGAAGTGGATTTTGAAAACCAGGTGGTGTGCCCCATATTCACCTTTTCAGGGTCTTGCAAATTCTCTGTATTTTCCTAGTATTTGTGTTTCAATTCTTTTTCCCTTTTCATTCCATAGCTGTGCAGGTACTGCCTACTGAATTGTAATGATTTGGCCAAATTTAACATTGTTTCCATTTTTAGAGGAGTTTAGGGAAACAGGAGGAAGGCTTTTACGTAAAGTTTTCCTCTTCATGGACTCTTTCTAAACTCTCCCATGCTACCTGGCCCCCTTACAGCTGATTCCCACTCATGTGTCCATCTCAGCTTCCCTGGGAGGACCTCCAGCTCCTTGCACTCAGCTGGTCCTCTGGGAAAGCCTTCCGAAGCATCCTGTCCTCACCCCTGTAGCATCCTGAAGGCCATTTCCAACAGCTCCCACCTTTCCACACCGATTTTCACTGCATTTCTTGATGACCCTACCTGCTGTATCACATCACCATCATCCTATGCCCTGTGGCAGAGGACACCATTGGAGGCAGCCTTCATTAAGGCAAAACGCACAGCCAAGGCACTTGGTCACTGAATTCTTAACTATTGCCCTGAAAGCAAAGCAGCAGCAGAGAGAGTGCAGTGCTCCCTCTCCTCTCTGGGTGGAGGTGGGGAGGAGAGTGAGGGCTTGTGTTGATGGTGGGCACAGGTCTGCTAGGTCCATTGCACACACACATTATTTATTTTATTCATTTTTCTATGTTTTACACAGATTCTTGACTCTACAAATTTAATATTCGCGTAGGGTGTTGTTTTTCATGAGCCCAGGACTTCATATGTTAGGCAAATGCTCCAACACTGAGTAACACCCCTGGCTCAAAATTTGGTACTATGTTGGCCTGATTTTGAGAACCTTCTCTGGCAGCACATAATGACATGCTTTCTGGTCTGATAGAGAATGTTGCAGTGGGTGAGGAAGAGCTCACTGGTTGATACTTCCGATTATTGTTCTTATACATATTCATTATCCAGTTATAAAGCCAGTGTCATTGTTTTCCACGATGCTGAAAGTTTGATGATTGTAGTTGTCATTTGAATATTTTTGTTTGAAATTAAAAAAATGCTTAGCCTCACTTGATTAAAAATAATTAAAGCAATGATTCAATACCAATTTAGCAGAGATCTTTTTACAATTTTCAGATTCTATAGTGTTG
Organism: Myocastor coypus; assembly: GCA_004027025.1. NCBI lineage: Eukaryota > Metazoa > Chordata > Mammalia > Rodentia > Myocastoridae > Myocastor > Myocastor coypus. The sequence continues at coordinate 19,325 of PVJA010011794.1, forward strand.
AAGCAATCAATGGCTTTTGGAAGTATAAATAGATACAACTTTGTTTAAAGAAACTGTGATGCTTGGAAAGAATTTGCATTGTTTTCTAGGCCTGCAGGGTTAAAGGTGTTTGCTTGTGGGGATGTGTGGATGTGATATGTGAGCTAACATCTTCTCAGAGGCTCAGTTTCCTCATGTGTAAAATGGGGACAATGTCGTTGTTTGCATCGTCCCTTTAGATGAACATTTATACAATTAGCACAGTGCCTGACATATATTCATATGTTAATAAACAAAAACTATAATAATACTTCAGATTGTACTCTTTGATATTATCCTTTAGGAAATAATGTAGAACACAGACATATGTGAAAAGACTATCATAGACTCACTTAGAAAAGTGCAGGCAGATTGGAAGTGATTATTCAAACCATAAGAAAAATGGCAGTACTTTTGTTTGTTTGCTCAATTGTAAAATATAGTGTGGCCCTTAAAAAGGATGCTTACAAATGGACGTTAATGCCATGTGAAGATATTGATAGTATCGAGTTTTAAAAAATATTGCAACTACACATATAATCTCATCTATAAAGCATAATCTCATCTATATATATTGCATATGTAAGAATCTTATTTATCACATGTAACATAATTTCATCTCTATATAAGTTGTGTGGAAAAAGAACTAAAATAAAATTGTGATTGCTAGCAGTTTCCCACTCTGAAAGGCATGCCTAGCAATATTTTCATACTTTGTAAAAAGTTTTGTTTTCATCCATGGATTCCTTTCTGGTCAGAAAAAGAAAACTTCCAAGTATCTACTGGAACCCAACTTGGCCATTCCTGTGTAGAATATAGTTGCACCCAGTCTCAGCCTGGAGCTTGCAGGGTACCTGCAGGAATGTCCCTCATAGTCTGTCACCTGAGTTCTGAAATCTGCCCTAAGGACCCCACTTTGCTGGTTCAAAGTCGTCAGACTCCTGATGCTTTGGCTTCTGTCTTCTTTCTATCTTCCGCCTCATCACTCATGTTGAGGTCTCCCAAGGAATTCTTTTCTACAAAGAGATTTTGACTTCAAACCTCTAAAGACAAAGGGGCTTCATCAGTTTTAGAAATTTATTTTTCCTTATGGCTTTGGTTACTTAAAATCAGTCATGTAAGGCCTCAGAGCAGGATCCTGGAGCATATTCACTTAGTGAGCTTGTATTCAGGTCTAGTGGGCAGGAGGACTGGGAAGGGAGGGGCATGGCTGGATGAATGTGGTACTCACTTGGATTACTGTTTCAGAATGAACTTGTTGTTCAGAAGATCTAGTGCACACCATGATGTTTTTTGCGTTTTTTAAAAATTCACTTTAATGAGAAAAAAGATAAAATAGCCATGAAACAGGTTCAAAACAAGTTAGTAGGATGGTTACAATAATTAATACCATTCATATTGTTGTCTTCATAGTAGTTATTCAGAGGACAAGGTGCAGACCTGATATTTTGTCTAAACAATATTACTACAAACTTTTATTCTCAATGAACTAAAAGAAAATAGCTGTATATTTATCCTACCTCTCTTGTATGTATATACTTCTTTTTAAAGTTTCTAATACTAGGAGAAAATATCATACTATGTCTTTTAAGTAGATTATAAGTCAGAGATACAGTATGAATCATAAAATGCAAGTATAATTTAATAATATGCAGAAAATTAATTATTAATAAAATAAAATATTTCAAAACAGTACTCCAATGTCAAATCAAATCATGAGTCCAACTTAGAGACCAGAATGTTGCGTATCATGTGTACAAATCAGTAATCTATTCAGAGTACTCATATAGTATTTGAATAGGTGAATATATACAAAGATATCAACTAAGAAAAAGTTTCCATGGTAGTAAGGAATTACTAAGAATAAAACATAACATAAATACTGGAATGGCAAATATATGAGCACAACTTCTAACATTTTGGGTGTAGAATACCGCACAAAGTTCTAGTACGTCTAGACCGTGTCCATGATGCTTACTGGTGGCCAGGTGTCACTTGTGGGACTGAACTACAGCTATTTCCTTTAGGTCCACTCTGCAGATCTAGACAGAATAATGACCCATAGGGTGCCGGAAAAATCCACTTGTAGAATGTGCTGATGGATATAGTCTACTACTGTACATAAAAGAATAGTTGAAACACTGCTTTTGTGTACTATTTTTTCTCCTTTGTTTAATTATTTGCCCTCTTTTGTGAGTTCTTTCCATTCTCCTTCATGGAGTTGTGGTCATTTTGACCCTTCTCTAGAATACCTTTTGGTAAACTGTAGGGTTGGCTCTGTCATCCTGAAATTTTTTAGTTGTTCTTTGTCCTGGAAGTATTTCACTTCTCCATTGAACTTGAAAGAGAGTTTTGCAGGGTATAGCAGTCTGGGCTGGAATTTGTTTTCTTGAAAGACTTGTTTTACTTTGCTCCATGCTCTTCTTGACTTGATGGTTTGTAAAGAGCAATCTGCTGTTATTCTAATGGGTTTTCCTTTAAATATGATCTGTTTCTTTTCTCTGGCAGCTTTTAGTGTACTGTTCCTGTGCTGAATTTCGGGGATCTTCATTATTTCATATGTCTGGATATGGTTTCAATTGGGTTAATGTTACTTGGAGTGCTATATGCTTTAGTTACCTGCATGCCAAATTGTTTCCCCATATTTGGAAAGTTTTCTGCTATTACTTCTGCCCATATTCGTTTTATATCATTGGTATTGACTCCTTCTTTCTCATTGATGCCTATTAGTCTTACATTGTTCATCTTTGCACTATCTTGTAGATGTGGAATTATTTTTTCTTGCATCTTAGTTGTTACTGAGAGACCTTTTCTTACCTTTTCACTAGCTGCAGTAGTGTCTTTAAGGTCTGAAAGTCTATTTGCACTTCCATTGACACAGTTTTGCCAGCTTGTGATTGAGGTTTTAAGTTCCTGTATAGCACTTTGAATCTGCTTCATACGTTCTATTACTTTCCTATATTGCGTATTAAAGGATTCCATCATTTTTCTATTCTCTTTTTCTATCATTGTCTTTAGAAGCACATAGTACTTCTTTTATTATAGGTATTATTTCTTTTTTTACTTCAGAAATTATTTCTGATCTGATATCCTCTCTGCCTTTCTGCAGTTGTTTCTTTACTTCAAATGCTATTACTTCTGAGATTTTAGGTGTGTGATTTCTGATTTCTTCTATGCTATTATCTCTTGTATTTTTCTGGGTGGCCTTGGGGCCTGAAAGTGCATTTTGCTCCTTCTCTTTGTCGTTTTGAATAGCCCTGCCTTCTGACTTTTGGTTTACAGCTTTGGTAGAATTCTTACCTTAGCACCAGGTCTGGATCTACCAAGTTCAAAGTTGTCCAGGTGGGTGTGGCTTGGATCTGGCTGCTCCACTTCTTCCTGCTGCAGGCCTTGGAGGCAAACCTGCTGTGCCACTCTGGCAAGATGTTCTGCTCCTGGATCAGCTGGATGGTCTTGTCTCTAGTTTCTTTGCTGGGAGTTCTGCAGCAGTTTTCCACACTGTGTGTACTCAGCCTGATTCCCTGGTTCCTAGATCAAATGAGTTTCTGGCAGGCCCAGGGTGGTCTACCTCACACACCAGGCCTGGTTGCTGGGTTCAATGAGTTTCTGGCAGGCCCAGGGCAGTCTCAATCATGTGCTGGGCCTGATTGCTGGGCCGAATGAATTTCCGGCGGGCCCAGGGCCATCTACATCACACCCATGACTTTTTAATAGAATGAAAACAGGTAGTGAACAAAAGGAGAGAGTCTAACTTTCCAAAATCAAGTAGTTATGATCTCTTTAGTAAGGGAGAGCTGCAAACCAACTCAGACAGTGTGATGTTCCTGGCAGCCCGCAGTTGACCAATATTTTCAGACATCATTTATGGATTGCTCCCTCACCTCTGGGGCCTCAATATGTAATATACCGTGATATGTCTGAGAATGATGGATGCCTTCTTAGGGCTGAAAGATGGAGACAGAGGACAGCAGAGGCCCTGAGTGACTCCATTGTCTGCAATTCCTGAGGCTTTTCCACTAGCGTCAGGTAGATTTGTATCCAACCAGGCACTTCTACCATGAGATTTCTGGAGACTTGTTTAGGAGGAGAGAAGTGGTGAGGGGCCCCTGTAGTTATCAGTGATTTGAAGACAGAGAAAAGATCCAGACAAAGTGAGTACCAGGATATATTATGCTACCAAAAAAAAAAAAAAAAGAGAGAGAGGGTTGAGGAGGAGAGTTGGTGTGAGGTGCTATGTGCTTCAGATTTCAGGCAGGATGAGGAATGAAGGAGGCCAGTGGGTTTGATCATAGGAGGTCTTCAGAGACTTATTCTTACTTTTCTTTTTTCTTTTTTTGTATTTAGTACAAGGTCTACACAGTCTCACTACACAGATCAGACTCATAGTGATCCTCCTATTTTTGGCTTTCCAAGCGCTGGGATGATAGGCATACACCACCATGCCCAGTCTCAATCACTGTCTCAGCATGCCCCGGGACCTGGCCCCGCATGGTACGCTGGGGATCATACCCTAGCCCCTGCATCTGCCTAAGCAGGCACTTTAATCCACTGAGCTATCTGGCCAGCCCTTAGAGACCTTTTCAAGAGTGACACTGTATGGGGGCTGGGGAGATAGCTCCGAGGCACAAGTGCCTGCTGGGCAAGTGCAAGGTCGTGAGTTCGAACCCTGGTCCCACAAAAACAAAAACAAAAACAAAAACAAAACAAAACAAAAAAAAAAAGAGTGACACTGTAATCAAATTGTGGAGGCAGAAAGCAGTAGTAGGGTGGCCAAGGACAAGGAGAAAAGCTAGGGTAGCTCAGAGCATATATCTGGTTTGAGTCAAGAGAGTAAAGAGAGAGAAAGGGGAAAAGTGCAATAATGCAGAACACAGGATCAAGAATGGAGGAATCCTGGGAAATGCGAGGAAGGAGACTCAAAAAGAGGAAATGCCCAGAAGGCGCTGCTGAATGACCCGGAAGTGGAGTGGATAAGATCACAGCAAAGGCAGGCTGGTCCGGAAGTGGCCTGTATGCTGTGGTGAGGGTTCAGAGTCCCTGATGGTGGGGTGGAAAAGAATATATGTATCTTAGTTCTAGCTTCCTGGAGAAGTAATTAGTATTTTACTCATATTTGAACAGCTTCTAGGGAACCCCAATATGAGACAAACCCATAAATACTTATTTATTATACCTACAAAATGCCTCAAAGATCTGCTTACTTTCTCTTCAGAGTGTTCCCTTGGAGATCACTCTTTTTCATTTTCTAATCGCACACCAGAGAAAGCCTCGGTTAGCGTGAACTTGTCTGTAAACTGCTAAAGCTTTGAGCATCTTGCAGCGTGCGCCAGGGCCCCAGGCCTCTGTGCACATGCGTTTTTGGAGGTCGTGGCCTCCACCTAAAGGATCCATGGTTTCCTGTCCTAACATTTAGCCACCCCTGAAGGTAATCAGAAAACACCCCATCCTGCAGTGTCCCTGTGTGCCAGGGTTGTGCTCTCCTAGGAAGCAGAGCGTGGGCTGCCTCATATTACCCTTGTATAGTCACCGCTTCCTTTATGATTCACAGAAAGGCTGTAATGAGGATTAATTTGGCTCTTAGGTATCATGTTTTGCTTCTAATATTGACACAGGCCTGCATGTAATACAAAACCCCCAGGGTTCAGAGCAAGGTCAGGGGCCTTTAGTTTTCGGGCCTTTCTGAGGAGGACACTTTTGGGGTGCCGGTGATGAGTGGAGTCCTGGGCCAGGTCCTCCCAGAGGAGTAGCTGCAGGCTCAGGTGGGTGCTGCTCTGTGTGTGGGGAACGGGCCTTGATGGCTGGCAGTTGGGAAAGTGCTGCCAGGCACAGGAAGACAAGGCTGGCCTGAGAGGGCTTGAGGCAGGCAAGCTGTTACCTGACGGATCTTTTTAGTGAAAATCTAGCTTGACAGCAGAGCCTCTATCTTGCAGTCCTTCAGACCAAACAAGACATATCTGGGCCTCCAGCGGCCAATTAGCAAGAGCATACAAGGGTTGTGATTCCCTCAAGGTGGAAAAACTCTGGAAAAACTCGAAGATTCCTTCTTTTTCCTTTTATCTTTATTCTTTTTTCCTTCTGGTGGATAATTTTGGGGATGGAGGATGGTAAATGAGATCGCAAAGGTCATTGTCACTTGAAAGGAAGTTTTCACCACAGTGGAAGCCAAGTACAACCTGGGTTCTCCCTGAAGAGTAACTGTTGTACTAGTGAGAAGGAGTTTGTTTGCTTCATAGCTTTCATCAGAGTTGATCCCAGAGAGCCGCTAAGAATGAAATATTGTCCTAACAATGACTTTGAACTCAGAATGCTTGCTTGTGATGTCATCATTTTCTAGCAACTCAATGCAGTGATCCAAAAACTACAATCCCATCCACACTGAGGCCTGAGACAGTGTGCCAGGTGCAGAAGGCAGGAGGGTAGTCCAACAGGGTACACTGGGCTCAGGGCTAACAACTCTTAGTGGAGAGGTTGGTAGATTTTTGATTTGTTTACTTTACAGTATGGAAGATTGAACTGAGGGCCCCTGTAGCAAGTTACATACCAGCCTTTTAGAATTTTGAGATAGAGCCTTACTAAGTTGCCCAGGGTAGGGCCAAACTTGTGATTGTCTTGCCTCAGCCTCCTAGTGTGCTTGCACTGTTAGCATGTGATATCAAAAGCTGGCATCCCTGTGCCAGCTGGGTTTGGGAATATTGATGTTAATGTTTTTCTGCCCTGGGTAAAGATCTGTCTCATGTTACTTAATTTGGTACTTGTAGGTTATTCAGTTGGAAAGAGATGGAAAACTCAGTCACTGCTCTTGGCTTCACCCTCAGCTTCACCCTTTGCTGAAACCCTCAAGCACACATTGTGATAGGTCTCTTGCTTCTACTTTGCTGACATCGGCCCATGGGCTACTCTCGGCTGTCTGTGTCACGCCTACATCTCTTCTGCCCTTTGGCACTGATGAGACTTGGGCTCATGAGCTTCTGCCCTCCTGTCTGCTCCCTGCTCCCTGCAGATTGCCACCCCCTGTGCCAGCACTGTGTGGCCCATCTCCAGGACACTGGGAGTATCTGCCTGAGGTGCCAGAATGCCCGCCACCTGCTACTGGGGGACCACTGTGTTCCCCACTGCCCTTCTGGATACTACGCAGAGAACGGCGCTTGTAAAAGTAAGTGCCAGGCCAGGAGCTGGAAATTCCTCTTGAGGTTTTCTTCAGGGCTGGAGCCTAGGAGGCAGGAAACCCATGGTGGGGGAACATGGGGTGCCATTGCCCTTTGCATGGAAAGTGCCTGCTCCTCCTCCACTTTGGAAGGCAGCCTGATGCCACAGCTTCTGTTTGGCCTCCTTTCTCTCTGTAGGATGCCACTCCTCCTGCAGGACCTGCCAGGGAGAAGGACCCTCCTCCTGTTCTTCCTGCAGCACCAACCTTGTTCTGACCCACATTGGCACCTGCAGCTCCTCCTGCTTCCCTGGACATTATCTGGATGACAGCCAAGCTTGCCAGCGTAAGTGTTTTAACCAAGCTCCTCTCTGCTTTTGCCCTTTGGGGCCACTGGAAGAGATGTGAAGTTCCTATTTTCCATCTTCTCTCTCACTAGCCTTTATTTTTCTAAATGGGAGGAAACTAAATTGTAGAGACAACGCAGATGCCATCAATAGACTGTACTCCAGATATCAGCCCAGTTCTCCTCTCTCAGTACCAGCTGTGTCTGTGATCTTGGGCAGGTTGAATTCTCTGTTCCAGTTATCTCATGTATAAAGTAAACATTAGCTGGCTTCGCCTCTATGATTTTTCACAGCTAGCCAGTTTGTGATCCTGGTCAGAGAATGGAGCTGGCTGAAGAACAGAAGCAGTGGCTACGTTCACCCTTTTCTGGATTTAGCTTGTTGTATTTCTGTATTTGTTGAATATTGACACCATACAAGCCTTTACTTGTTTCAAAACAACCCAACTATTTCTGCCACCAAAGTAATCATTGTGTCTTTGTAACATATGTTGATGTCTCCTTTCTCAAATAAGTCAGTATGTGAGTGATTGCCTTATGTTGGGCTCAGACGAGCTAGGGTCACTTAGGAAAGGGCAGATCAGAAGGGAAAAAGATAGGAAATCCTTCACAGATGAAGGGCTTCTGATCAGCGGGGAGCTAGCTCACTTTATTTCAGCCACTAAAGTATTTTTAAAAATGACAATGAGCAAATAAGAGTGGTGGTGTTTCACTTCAATGTTTCAGGAAATACCATGTGGTGGGGATGCAGAGGAGTGACAGGGAGTTGCAGGGTCAGGAGTCTGAAGCTCAAACCCTGACTGCCACTCACAGTAAACTGCTGCTTTATGGACTTATTAAGCAAATCAATTCATCTCTGGGCCTCAGTTTCTTTTTCTGCAAGAGAGGGATTGTAACCATATCTCTGTTCTAGTTGCATTCAACACAGACCTTAGTAGAGATGAAGGCCCCTTTTGGTATAGATTAAATCTTTTTATTGTTTTCGCTATCATCATCTTGAGTGTCATTGGCAACAGGATCATGTGGAGGCAAATCACGCTGCAAAAGGTATTTATACAGACAGGTAGATATTACTGTTAGCTCAGTGAGTGTTCGTAGGCATTTGCCTTTGAAAGGAAGCTCTGTGAACTTGGCACTTTTGCATTGCCTACTGAGACAACAACAGAAATCTTTACTAAACGAAAGGGACGATTTCATCACTTCTATTTTGTCTGGGAAGGTTTTTTTTTATTTATTTGTTTGTTTGTTTGTTTGTTGGGGGGTCTCACTGTGTAGTCCAGATTGGCCTTTAATTTGCTTGTATAACCCAATCTGGCTTGGAACTCACAGCAATCTTCCTGCTTCATCTTCTAAGAGCTGGAATGATAAGTATGTGCCATCACGCCCAGCTAGATTTTTTTTACTTTTAATAACAAATATTTTGCGAGTTATATAGCAGTTGTCTGCCGGAATCTGTATATCCTGTAATACAAGAGGCAGGAGTGAAATACTCTCGTGTTCTGTTCAAACACAAGAGAGTATTGGTGAAGAACTACTGACTTGGATTTATGAGGATCTTCAGAGCAGGGGAATCACAGAAATAGAAGTTCAAAAGGAAAAATAGAATTCCTCGTATGAAGTAGAGATGACAAAAGTTCATTGCATTGAAATATTTCTCTTTGCTGTGCCTCCATGTAAATAGGAGGTTGCAGGCTATTTCACGTGAATTAAGAAGTTCCTACATTCAGTCCTTCAGGTTCACTCTTTTTTAAGATTGGATAAAGTAAGCCCTTAAATTGGGATGTTTGAGTTTCTGGCCTGTAAAAACAATCAACAGTGCCTCTTTGTAAGGCTCACCATTACAGGCAGTTATAGGTCTGTCACTTTTATAAGATGTTCAGCAAAGGGCTTTTGAGAAAATGTAACCAGTATTGCAGGAGGCAGTGATAACTGTATTATTAAAGAAAGTAAGGACTAGTGAGAGTTCCAGATTCAGGGTACAGAAATCTGTAGAGACTTTGTACTATTAACCGAGCTCTAAAATTTAAGGGTGAGCAGTTTGGGCAGAAACTTTAGAAAGCACTGCTGAGTAAGCGTAGTACCTAGCAGTTGGAGAGGAGCTCCGGGCTACCTAAGCCAACCTTGTATTGGCACAGATAGACTTTCTCTCTCATCCTCTCACACCTCTGCAAGAGCCATCGCCAGCATGACTGCCTCCTGATCAACCCTCAAAACTGTCTGGAGCAATAGAAAATAAGCGTCTTCTCTCATTTATATGATTACATTCAAAGGTTAGAAGTCAATTCTCACTTCCCATCTGGACATCTCTAATTCCCCAGCAGAACTGGAACCAGCAGACTGTTTGAGCAGAGGGCAGTAGTGGCTCTGTCATACCAAGAACACCTGGTGAACACCACAGACTTCCCTCCTTGAACTCTGACAATAGCACATCTCTAGTTGACTTCCTGGCTGCTGTTCAACATGCCACTTTCTCCTCTGTCCTCCTGGCACTCACCCTGGTTCTCAGTGACCTGTAAGACCTGCCCTGGTTACTGCTAATATAGACTGGTCACTCACACCAACGTGGCTGCCTCAGGCAGAATACTTGGTATGGTGTGAATACAGTAAGGAGGAAAGAGTGCTCCTTCACCACACACCTCTGCTGAAGATAAAAGATAAGGACCCAAGGGCCTCAGGTGGGTACACAGGTGCTGTGAATGAGACGAAGGTAGCCATTGGCTGATTGCCCTAGGAAGGAGAAGAGGAAAGATGGAGATCAAGGTGGCACAGGTACATCCTTTTACACTGCAGAGTCATCTAGCATTGCAAAATGCTCAATGTAAGGGCTGACTTACACACTGAGGTACCACAGGGGAGTAAGAAACTGCATACAAAGATTCAGGAGCCCAGGGGCAGGCCAGAAAGTCAAGCATCAGAAACCTTAGCCCTCAGGGTAGGGGTAGTCCTGTGACCCCAAGCAGAGGATCAGGCCTTAGGCCTCCCTTGCAGCTTCATACCAAGTAGAGATGCCAGCTGGCACATGGGTGGTGGGAGATTCCTCACCTGAAGCTTATGTTAGTATCTCAGGAATGACAGCATATTTTTAGTTAATATTAAATCTTTAACTGGTGAAAAGGCTTGGGCTGGTTTTCTCTACAGAATATTGCTGTCTAAGCAAGTGTTCCCCATCCTCTATTTGTTCAGTTGGGTTTAGGACACATTTCTGCTCATCTCACTTGACTCTTTTAGGTTCATTGTTTCAAATGATTGAAATAACTGAATGCTTATCCTTGCAGCCGGTAAAACTCCACCATGTGGTTCCAGTGTGGGTAGACATTCTGTATTGACATTTCATTAGCATGATCTTTTGTTTAAACTTATTGCCAGAAACATTGATAAGGTAAAATACTAGGATTTGATCGCTCTGCTCTCTCTGCTGGAGACATACATTGCTTTTACTAGTGATAAAAATTTACCAATCTGATTTCGAGTGTGCATTTCAGTCATCTTCAAAACTACACACAACTGTTAGGGCCTACTTTATTTTTGAATTCACAAATCTGTTTTCAGAATCTTTGTCAAATGCTATGCTCAAATTAAAATCCATGCATAAAAATCTTAGTCAAAAAACAAAAAAAAAAAAAAAAGAAGAAGAATAAAAGTTTAGCCTTGGGTAAGCTTCCAACCACTGAAATACATATTCTTTTCCAATTATTTCCAAAGTATCTGTTTGAATTTGCAGCCTATAATTTTCCTAGGATCTTCAATTACCAATCCACATAGTCAAATGAATATTTTTATTACAGTGACTTTCTTTGTAGGTGAAACAAGAGCCCATCACTTCTCTTCTATTTTATAGAGAAGTAATTTTCCTGCATTAGGCAGCAGCAGCATCCTACACCATTGTCCTAAAACTGCAGGGTTGCTCTCAGCTCCTCGTCCCTGATATACACATTAAGTGGATATCAGAGTGCAGCATGGGTAAAGATGCATGGTGTGTGTGTGTGTGTGTGTGTGTGTGTGTGTGTGTGTGTGTGTATCAAGTGCTTAGCTTTGTTCATTTGTATAGAAAGTATTGACCAAGCACCTGCAGTAAAGACAGATAACCAGCCAAGGGGCAGGCTGGGGAATAACGCAAGGAACAAAACAAACATGGTCTTTGCTTTCCTGAAGTCTGTAGCTTAAAGGATACAGATATTAAACAAGTAATCACTTCAGTGAAATTGTTACTCCTGGCAAGAAAGAAATGTCCAGGGTGCTAAAATGAGAGTGTACCTTGGAGACTATTCTAGGGTGAGGATCCCCACAAAGGCTTCCTGGAAGGACAGAAAGGCACCTAAGCCCCTGATCTATCTTCCCCAGCTCTCCAGAAAGGACAGAATTAAAATTAAATAATTTAATTAAAATTAAAATTGATAATTAAAAGCCAGGTACAGTGGTACACACTAATCCAAGCACTGGAGAGGCTGAGGCTGGAGGATCACCCCAAGTCTGAGCTGTGTAGTGAGACCCTGTACCAAATACATTTTTAAAAAGTGTAATAGTTAAAGAAACTCTAAATTTATATTTAGAGGGTTCAAATGTGATAGGAATTCTAGGTGGAGAGAATGGAGAACATATGGCGGAGCAGTATTTGTAGAAATGATGACTGGAAATTTTTCAGGATTAAAAAAGGATACTGAGTTGAAACAAGAAAAAAAATAATAAATAAAAATTAAAAAAGGGGGGGGGCTCGGCAGGATGGCTCAGTGGCCTAAAGCGCCTGCTTGGGAAAGCTTGGGCGGCTTCAGGGACCGCAGTTCAATCCCTGGCACCACATGCTGCGCCAGCCCTGCCCTCGGGGTGGGCTGAGCCGGCTATGAAAATGAGTGAATAAACAAACAAAGGTTCTCAAACAAGAAAAAAAAATAATAAATAAAAATTTAGAAAAAATTTTTTAAAAAAGATACTGAGCTTATAGGGGAAAGTATATTCTGTGACCCAAGTGATATGAATATGCCTCTCTGGTGGATGCATGGAAAGAAGATTGCAGGGGCTCAGCCTGGGCATGAGGAAGCCAGTCAGGAGGCTGCGCCTAGAGTCCTATGAAGATGGTGGTGGCTTGGGTATGTTGGTTTGTGTGGATCTGGGGAAAAACCCAAAGTTCAAGGAATTATGTTAGAGTTTGAATAAATATGACTGAGCAAGTGACTGGATTAGAAGTGAAAGAAAGAGAAATACCAAGGTGGTCTGCAAGGTTGCTAGCATGAGCAACTGAATACCTTAGGCAGTGCCAGGTGTTAGAGAAGTACCATCAAACTGGGAGGTCATTAATTACAGGGCTGGCTGCTAAGAGCTACCACTGGGCAGACTAATAAGCTGAGTAAGCACTGAGTGATGTGTGTCCTAAATTATGGAACTCCATAAGCTCCATGATAAAGTTGCTGTTTAATTTTGCCATTACACATACACATGAATCTCTGTGATAAACTATATAGGGCTTTTTTTCCTTAGGAAGATAAGTAGAAGTAATTCCAGAAGTCTTAGGGTAAGTATCAGTTCTGTAGCTGAATCACAGATTCCCACCCATGCATTGATAATTTATCTGTAGGAAAACCCACAGATATACTCTTTTATTTTGGAAAATAAAAAACTAATATTTTCTATATTTGCTGCCCACAGAGGAGGGCCACAAGTCAAATTAGAGAGCTGGTTGAAACAGGGCTTGATTTGTGTGTGGCATCTGCCTGCTTTCATCAGAGTCTCTGCATTTGCGCTTGTGATCATGCAGTTACCTTCTTCTGCCCGTGCAGCGTGTGACTCGCATTGCCGGAGCTGTACTTCACCTGGCAGCTGTACCTCCTGCCGAAATCCAAACAACGTGCTGCTCTTCGGGGAGTGTCAGGCGGAGGGCTGTGCCCCACAATACTATCTTGATATATCCACCAACACGTGCAGAGGTAAAGCTCTTACTGAGTTGTGTATGGCATGTTTTATGCAGTGATACCCTATTTACCAAGGGGCCCAGGTGCCCCAGTAGGAAAATGCCCTCAAGAAATGTGTTGACTGTCTCTGATGGTAGCAAGAATTACATATTCATTTATTCACCCATTTATTTGCTTCCATAGTTCTTTTTTTTTTTTATGTATTTAGTACAGGGTCTCACTACATAGCTCAGACACCTAGTGAGCCTCCTGTTTTCAGCCTCTCCAGTGCTGGCATTATAGCATGTGCCACTACGCCTAGTCTGACTTAGTTGATTATAAAGCACATTTTTTAGCACCTACTCTGTATTAGCCACAATGGCAAACTGGAAACCTTCAGCATGTATTTGGCCCATAGACACGTTGTGTTTGACTCATCTAATGTTTTGATAGTTTAAAATCTTTGATTATTTGACTTTTACAAACCAAAAGATTTTGTGTAGAAAAGTTGGTGATTTTTGCTTCCCTTGGAAAAATCAGAAGATCTGGCAATACTGACCTTGCCTTAGCACTGTGTAAGGACTGGGAAGCTCTCCTCCCCTCTGGGTGGAGCATGGCCTCTTCACCAAAGTGCCCACCATTCCCTGTTCCATTGCAGCAGGTCTATCTATTACCTTCCCAGGTCTCTTAGGTGTTCCAACTTGCTAGACTCTAAGCATAAGGAGGTCAGGAGTTAACTCTGATTTATTTATCTCTTGCTTGACAAATGCAAACATGAGTGAAGACACTGGCCCTGTCCACAAGGAATTTACAAGGAGTTAATTTCTAAAACCAAGGCCCTTTCTCTTTGTGTTCCAATAGCTGGAATTCTTGGCATTTTTGTTCTTTGAATAATGTTCAGTAAGGTGGAAAAAGCAGCTAAAAGCAAGTTTAACTTGATTCTGCTTCATGTCCCTCCTTATCCTGGCCTCTTTCCACGTTTCCCTCTCTGCCTCTGGCTCTGGTGGGAAAGCTGGAGCTCAGACACAGAGGTCACACTTCTGCCAAATGAACTTGGGATGCTTTGAGTGGCTGCAAAATTGCACATTTTCCACTCTAAGAAATTCTACGTGGTTGTCCACTTAGGTGGTCTGCTGCACTGAAGACCACAGAAGCCTCTCTGCTGCTCTCCTTCTAACCAGGGGCTGTCAGTTTGCAGTGAAAAACAAGATTATCACAAATCCTCCCTGTTGTAAATGATTTCACAACTGTGCTGGCAGGTTTCAAGGCTGTGCTTTAGTCCTTTTCCCCCAGGACTGAGTCAGCCAAATAAACAAGTGAGATTAACTTTATAAATCTTAGGAGCATGCGTACTGTCTTGCACATTCTTCCCTGCTCTTTGTGACATAGAAATATGGCACAAGGGAAGAGAAAAAGTGAACGGTGAGACTTCTCCCCAGCTTCTTAGGAAGGAGTTGGAGTATGGTCGAGGCAAGTGTGAGTGGATATATTTTCTGTAGGAAAACAGTTCAACAACAGACACTGACTGAGCTATTACTATATGCCACGCACTCCACAAAATTATTCATTTATTCATTCTTTTCTTAGTGCTAGGGAACCCTAGACTTCATGCATACCTAGCACCTGTTATACTCTTGAACTCCATGCTCAACCCCTGTGTTAAGTCCTTACCTTTATAATTTTACTTAATCTTCACAGACTTTATGAATTGGATACTATATTCCTGTTTTATTGAGGCATCAAACATTTAAGGAAGGTATATGAGGTCATGCAGCTAAAAAATAGCAATCCCATGAGTTAGCCAGCAGTGTGGCTTCAAAGCCACGTCCTTAACCATGCTCTGTGTCCCATCTTCTACACCTGGGGGACTTCCTTACCAGCTAGAACACTGGTTTTGTGCATCCTTTAGAATCCTCTAGAACACTGAAGCCAATAGTGACAACAGCCATAAAACGTAACTACAATGACAAAGACAAAAGCAGCAGCAGCATGTTTTCCTGTGCCCTAACACCTGAAACTCTGCCACTGAGGTTGAGCTTAATACACTGCCCTTTTGGCAGTCATCCTGCATTATCTGATTTAGCCCAGGAGAGGCCCTGCCAGAGCATGAGCTCCTTGAAGGCAGGGTCTGCACCCCTTGCATTCCTACCTTCCCTGGGCAGTGATGTGTTTCCCATGGGGGCTAAGCAAATGCTCCTGTAAACCAGTCAGTTCCACAGCCCTGAGTGGGTCCTCCATTGCTTCCTTAAAACATTTTTTAGACAGTTGTTTTATGTTATGTTGAAATCTACCGTCATTGGTTCTTCCTGTTGTGTTATCAGTGCCTGAGTTTTCGAGAGGTAGAAAGTCGGTGGTAGCAGCAGATCTCTGGCATCTCTTGCTCCATTGAGCACTGAGCATTTGGAAGAAGCCAGGATTAGGTAGTGAGGCATGCTGGCCACTCCCTGTGGCGAGCTTTGCAGGAAGTCTTGGCATAGTGTATGGGATAAATAGCTCTGGAGCTTGTGGGATGAGACCAGGCTGATCTGGCACTGGGACAACCCTGCTGACAGGCAGACTGAAAACATGGAGCGCACCTTGTCTGTGCCTGTGTCTCACATAGTGAGGAAACACTGATCCCCAGAGAAGCATCCAGGTCACTGCAGGCAGAGGCCTCATTACAGCTCAGTTACCTGACATCACTTGTGATGTCCTCATATTACCCCTTGCAGTTGCAGACTGCAGCCTCATAAATAGGTTGTGGGGCCTTAGGGTGGGTGGAAAGCAAGCTGATCTAACACAGACTTCTTTGCAGAGTGTGATTGGAGTTGCAACGTGTGTAGCGGGCCTCTGAGAACAGACTGCCTGCAGTGCATGGATGGCTATGTACTTCAGGACGGCGCCTGCGAAGAGCAGTGTTCATTATCTTTCTACCGCGACTCAGGCCTCTGCAAGAGTATGTGTTTGGGGGCCTCATTCCATGACACCACTGTCTTGGCCTCCTCAATTTCTCAGAAGGGCCCCTTGACAAGTCTCCCTTCTGTTTTTTACCCAGTTTTGGTTTTTTTCCTAAGAGCTCTCTATGTTATGAAATTTCTCTTTTCCTTCTCCGTTTCCTTACATGACATACTAAAATTTGATGCCATCATAAGGTAACCTGGGGTTAAATGGCACATGTACAGGTATGCCTAGAATGTTACTTTTGGATTTCCTTAAATATTGAATCACCCTGTCCTCCAGATGGGGAAGTCTGTGTACCTGGACATCAGGGCCCTAGAAAGAACATGTTATTCTACCATCTGCCTTCCTAGCCCCTATGCATGCCGTAGGCCTCACCATCACCTCTCTTTCCATGCTTCTGAAGGCTCAATTTAACACCACAAAATCTTCAGATCCTGCAGTTCCTACCAAAAGTGCACAGAGAGCATTCCTGGTTGCATTCCTGAGAGACTGATAATTGCCTGGATAAGGCAAGAAAGAGCAACACTTCAGCAAAATACTACAGACTGCCCATGACTAGTTGATAGTAATAATCACTCATGTCTGTCAATTACTTTAGAGCTTATCGAGCATTTTTCAGTACTTAGTTGGATCTTTACCCAAGGAGATATGTGGGGCAGTGTTTCTACCCTATTTTGTAGGGGAGAACTCAGAGGCTTATAAAGATGGAGGGACTAACCCCTAGTCTCCTAACTTAAGTGAAATGTCATAAATGTCACAGGAACCCTGGCACTTATTATGAGGTGATTCCTTAGTAAGACCAAGTGAATTGCTGTCTGGTACCTAGGCACTGCCCTCCCACATTGAGCCAGAGTTCCCTTGGGAAGCTACAGATTCCTGCTGACTTTTGTCTTTCAGGTTGTGACAACCACTGTCTTCAGTGCCAAGGTCCCCACCAGTGCACCCACTGTGAAGAGCCATTTCTCCTCTTCAAAGCCCAGTGTGTCCAGGAATGTCAGAAGGGGTATTTTGCAGATCATGCAAAGCACACGTGCACAGGTAACCTGAGTCTCTGCTGAGTGCTCTGGGAAGAATACGACTGATGAGTAAGTTGTGTGTGCTGAATCTAGGGTAATAAAGAATATCCAGAGTCAGATGCAGAATTAAACTACATGGAACTTAGCTGAAATAACTGATGGTTTCCCATGCACATCTGCAAAATTCTGGTTAACTAGAATGTAGGAGTACAGCCCAATAATTCTCTTATACAGATCAATATTGTCTCTATGGGTCTTTATGGCAATAGCCAATATTTTATGGGAATATGAAGTCATATTGAGCTGCAATGAGATATCTATTAAGAGTGAATCAGCCATATTGATATGGGTAGAGAATTTTTAATGTGTGGACTAAATCACTTGTAACCCTGATATTGGTATTATATTTTCAAAGAATAGGATTTGGGGCAATAATATAGTGAGGCATGCTAGAGCTTTTATTATTAAAATAAAACAAAACACACAGTCTTAATCTCTCTGGATCATCAAGAAGATTTATGTTTTGTTCTCATCATTTCTATAAAATCTTGATACCATCTGTGTCTCTAAAAGGATGCCTAACATTTAACAATAGCCCCACTACCCCAGCAGGCCATTCTCCCTTTCACCAAATTTTCTTCATTCATGTTATCTCATCTAGCATTTATAATGACTTAGTAAGACATGGAAAACATTATGAATCCGTTTTTACAAGTGAGAAAAAAGGAGAGACTTAAAGGTGCTAATCAATGCAACATCTAATCAGATATTAAATCCAAGTTTCCTGACTAATCTGAGACCCTATCGATGTATGGCTTTTTTATAACAAAATTCCAACTGAGGAAGCAGCTGTTTTAGATAGTAAGCACTCAGTTGATAGAAGAATATTAACTTGACCAAAGGAAACAATGCTATTTGTATACACACAGCTAGCTCTGCTCATGCATTTAAAACAGCACTAACAACAACAATAATAGTGAATATGAGTGTGGTAGTGATATAGCGGTGAACCTTTTTCTACAACCCTGGCACTATTCTTGTCCTTGCACATTGTAATACATGCAGCCTTCCTATTATTTGTATGAGATGCTATGGCAGTCTTTCTTTTGAGGAAATAAAATTGTAATTTATTATTAAAGGAACTTGCCTAAAGTCTCAGCTGGTAAGTTATAAAGAAGGAACAGTACACAAAATGAGTTGAAGCACTTGGTCAATCCAAATGACCTCTTATGTGGCAATATTAAACAGTCCATCCATGTGCCATATTGTTTAGATCACAGACTTTACACTGGAAAGTGGCCTTTCTTTTCTGATTCCCTCTGAGAGTATAACATTCCCTTTGAATCTCCTCA
Source organism: Myocastor coypus (assembly GCA_004027025.1). Lineage (NCBI taxonomy): Eukaryota > Metazoa > Chordata > Mammalia > Rodentia > Myocastoridae > Myocastor > Myocastor coypus. The sequence goes on from PVJA010011794.1 coordinate 38,023, forward strand.
GGGAAGCTGTTAGGTTTCTCTTCTCTTGCTGGTTGAGAGTCCCTTGCTATTTCCACTCTGCCTCCTGGTTTGCAACCCTTTATTTCATTGCTGGTCCTGGCTAGGTGTCTGTGCTTTGGTCGTGCCTCACTTGCTGTGTTTTCCTTTTGATAGCTTGCCCTCAGGGGTGCTTGCAGTGCAACTCCATGGATTGGTGTCATCTCTGTGACCATGGGTTTTTTTTGAAGAGTGGCATCTGTGTTATCCGCTGTGTTCCTGGCCTCTCCACCCATTCCTTTAATGAAACATGTGCTGGTAAGAACTTCTGTGTCTGGTGAATTTACCAGTTATCTCTGAACAGGAGCTGAGTTTATGGATATAATTAATGATTATGGCATAAAATGCAGAATTCAGAGTGGGGCCACCATGGGCCCACTGGAAACTCATTCCAACCCAGAAATCAGGCCCCCATGTGAGTGGGACAACCTTGGGCCCTCTGGAAACTGTTTTAACCCAGCCACCAAGCCTGGCATGTGAGACCGCCTGGGGCCCAATGGAAACTCATTTACCCAGCAACAAGGCCCAGCATGTCAGTGGAACTTCAACTATCAGACAGGCCCAGTGTGGAAAACTGTAGCAGAACTCCCAGCAGAGAGGCTAGAGATAACACCTAACCAGCTGATCCAGGAGCAAAACATCATGCCAGAGTGGCACAGCAGGTTCACTTCGAAGGGCTGCAGTAGGAAGAAGTGGAGTTCAGCAGCCAGACTCAAGCCAAACCTACCTAGACGAGTTTGAACTTGGTAGATTCAGATTTGGTGCTAAGGTAAGATCTCTACCAAAGCACTACAGCAAAAGACAGAAGGCAGGACTATACAAAATGACAAAGAGAAGGAGCAAAATGCACTCTCAGGCCCCAAGCCCACCCAGAACAAATACAGGAGACAATAGCATAGAAGAAATCGGAAATCACACACCTGAAATCTCTGAAATAATAGCATTTGAACTTAAGAAACAGCTGCAGAAAGATTTAGAAGAAGTCAGATCAAAAATAATTTCTGAAGTAAAAAAAAGAAACAATAACTATAATGAAAGAAATACTGAGTACTTCTCAAGGAGATACTGATAAATAGAGGAGAATAAAAATGATGGAATCCTTGAATAAGCAATATATCAAAGAAATATCAAAGAATGCAAAAAACAAATTCAAAGTGTTATATGGGAAATTAAAACCTCAATCACAAGTTGACAAAACTGTTTCAGTGAAAATGAAGATAGACTTTCATACCTTAAAGACACCATTGCAGCTAATGAAGAGGTAAGAAAAGATCTCTTGCACTAGGATGCAAGAAAAAATAATTCAACATCTGCAAGATGATGCAAATATGGACAACATAAGACTAATAGGCATCAATAAGAAAGGAGTCTGTACAAATGATATAAAACAAATATGGGCAGAAGTAATAGCAGAAAACTTTCCAAATATAGAAAAACATTTTGACATTCAGGTAACCAAAGCATGTAGAATTCCAAATAACATCAACCCAATTAAAACCACATCCAGACATATAATAATCAAGATCCCTGAAATTCAGCACAGGAACAGTATACTAAGAGCTTCTAGAGAAAAGAAACAACACATTTAAAGGAAAACCCATCAGAACAACAGCAGATTTCTCTTCACAAATGATCAAGTCAAGACAAGTATGGAGCAAGGTAATACAAGTCTTGCAAGAAAACAAATTCCTAAAAAAAAAGAGAGAAAAGAAAAGAAAACAAATTCCTGCCCAGTCTTCTATACCCTGCAAAACTCCCTTTCCTGTATAATGGAGAAGTGAAATACTTCCAGGATAAAGAACAACTAAAGAATTTCATGATGACAAAGCCAAGCCTACACAGTTTATTAAAAGATATTCTAGAAAGAGATCAAAATGACCACAACTCCATGAAGGAGAATGGAAAGAACCCACCAAATAGGGCAAACAATTAAACACAGGAGAAAAAGTTACACAACCGCAGTCTTTCAGTGATTCTTTTGTACAGTAGCAAAATATGTCCATCAGCATATTCTACAAATGGACTTCTGCTCACTATGGGTCCTGATTGTGTCTGGGTCTACAGGGTGAATATCAAGGAAATAACAGTAGCTCAGTCCCACAAGTGACACTTGGCCACCAGTAAGCATCATGGACATTATCCATGTACATGACATACTAGAACTTTGTGTGATATTCTATCCCCAAACTGTTAGAAGTGCTGGTCATATAATTGCCATTCCAGTATTTATGTTATGTTTTATTCTTAGTAATTCTTTACTACCATAGAAACTTTTTCTTAGTTGATATCTTTGTATATATTCACCTATTCAAATACTGTGTGAGTACTCTGAATTAATTACATATTTGTACATGTGATTACAAAACATTCTGGCCTCTAAATTGGGCTCATGATTTGATTTGAATTTTGGAATATTGTTTTGAAATATTTAAATTAATTTAACTTTATTAATATTTATATTGTTTAATTATAATTTTTGTTTTATGATTCATACTGTATCTTTGACTTACAATATACTTATAAGACATGACACATTTTCTCTCAATATTAGAAACTTTAAAAAGAAAATATATATAGAGAGAGTTAGGATAGATATACATCTACTTTCTCTTAGTTCATTGAACATAAAAGTTTATACTAACATTGGTTATATATCTTGTCCTCTAAATAACTAGTATGAAGACAGCAATACACATTGTATAAATTGTTGTAATCATCCTATTAACTTGTTTTCAAACTGTTTCATGTCTATTTTATCTTTTTTCCCATTAAAATGAATAAAAGTAAAAATAAAATAAGATAAAATAAATGCAGAATTCTTCCTTAGAAAGCCCTTGGTGCTATTAAGTAATAAGGGGCTGAATACAGAATTTGGGAAATTAGGAGAAGTCAACTTGTATGGTCTTGGGAGTGAAAAATGTAGTGATCTGTGTTCTAACAATTTACAACTGTCAGATAAAAACTTTGACACAGATTTAGCTTCATTCCTGAACTGTAGACATCGTATAGCATATTACCTATATTTACATGTATAATGTATTTATTTTTCCTATTAATCTTGTAGCCATAATTATGTAAAGATACAATGGTAGACCTTTGTGTGTGTGGGTGCATGCAGTGAAAACAAATTATACATAGTGCCTAGCCTGAGGAGACTAGGTTTCCCGTGATTGAATAGATGTCTTTTTACTTTGTGGCTCCTGAAACCCATGGGTTTTCAATTTAGGTAATGTCTGACTTACTGAATATTTTAGTCGGTGGGCCTATTTGCATTCCACCTAAGGAGGCATTGTTTAGTTCACAAATCATACCAATGTACTCCTGTGTTTTCATCTGACGTACATCCAGGGTGATGATCCCTGGGTTAGAAGGATGTGCGTGATGTGTAATAGCCCAGAATTACCTCAGTGAAGCTTGAATTCACTCAAGCTTGTTTCTAATAAAAATAAATAAATAAATAAATAAATAAATAAATAAATAGTGTAATCAGTGAGTGCAACAAGCCTGATCTTTGATTTTGTTTTCCAGGCAAAACACACACTCCCAGCCTTCATGTGAATGGGTCCTTAATCCTTGCTATTGGCTCAATGAAGCCACTAGACTTTTCCCTGCTGAATGTCCAACCCCATGACGGCACTGTTGAAGATCTGCTGTTCCACATTGTGAGCACTCCCACCAATGGTCAACTTGTGCTCTCAAGAAATGGAAAAGAGGCTCAGCTGGACAAAGCTGGTCATTTTAGCTGGAAAGATGTCAACCAGAGGAAAGTGCGCTTTGTGCACAACAAAGAAAAACTCAGGTGAAGATCGGTGTTGTTGTCCTCCTGCTTTTTTCCCATCGTTCCTCTCCTCACCTCTTTCTTCTTCCTTTCTCATCTGGGGAATATCAGTAGTCCACAGATGCTTTCAGCTGCCTGTCATCATTTGCCTGTAATTGCTCAAAAAGTGTGCTTCTGTTTGAAGTATTTTTATTTTATCACATAATTATGGATAATTCTCTGATGTGGCAGGCAAATTCCTAGTATAATTACCCAGTTTTTTGTCCCAGCAAAACAAGATTAGTTACATAGCCAGATGATGGGCTTCTCCTCTACAGGAGAATACACAGGGAGCAGATGACAGACAGGGTCCACGCTTTTCAGGTGTCTTAGGCCCCCTGGAATCTCAGAGGTGAAAGGAAACTTAAAGCTATGGTTAACTTTTTATTATCCACATTATGAGATTATTTGTGGTTAATTTCTAAGCCTGATCCTGTTTTCCTCTGATGCTTCACACACTTTTAGCCATCTTCTCTACATATGCTTCAGGAACACAACTGAATATGAATGCCACCCAAGCAAATATAGCCCACTGTTTAGCAGAGTAAAGCTCCTAACAGAAATCAGAGAGTGCACCCCAGATATTAGCCTCCTGGACTCTCCTTCACTGTGCTCTGCTCCATTAATGCAGATAATTCACCATAGGCCACAATGTATGAACAAGGAATTGAAACCCAAGAACAGTGAGAGGCACAGTGAATGTTTTTTACTGAGCACTGAACTTGAAGACTTTCTTTTATTTGTTCTTATTTTGGGGAGAGAGAAACGTAGGTGATGCTTTCTCTGTGTTCAAAACTAATTTTGCCAGTTTCCTGGGGAGATCATGTTATTGCAGTAAGAACATCTAACATTTACTGACTGTGAACTCTGAAGCAGCCTTTGTGGCAAACAGGAATTATGTATATTGTGATCCCAGTCTACAGATCAGGAAACTGGGGCCTTCAGCAGATGTACGATCTTACCGTGACTTCACAGCCTGTGAATGTAGAGCTCAGAGGCCCAGGTTCAACAACCCAGGGCTTTAGTCACATGATTTCTGCCTCCCTGGTATTTTAGGAACAATAGGCATGTTTCCATCCTGTAGGGGCTGAGGTCACTGCATAGAGAAGGATGTATTGTGACAAGGTAGAGCTCTGGCTCTCATGTTTCATGCTATACAGCCTCTCCTCAAGCTCTAGCTTCATTTCTTTTGTGTTGCTACTGTATCCTCAGTGTGCGCATGCATGTGATCAATGCACACACACATACACACACACATGCACACACCCCTTATATAGCTTTTTACCAGTATTTGGCATCAGTAGTGAAAAGCATAAAACTCTACTGCTAACCAAAGTTAACCCTCTTGCCTCTTTGCTTCTTTATACATCACCTGTTTTTCTTGCAAAATCTTAGCTTTCTATTCCTAAACAGGACAAAGAATGACAGTTCAGAGAATTCTTTTATTACTTGATTTTATAGTGCACCTGTTTTAATACTGTGTCTTTTTTTTTAATCTAAGAATCCAAACAAAAAATTACAGAAATGGTAAAATACAGTTGGTAGAAACTCATGAAAAATCAACAGACTAAGCACCTGCTCAGGCAAGCACAGGGACCAGAGCTCAATTCCTGGCACCACATGCTGCCGGCCCCACCCCAGGCACACTGAGCCGGCAACCAAGTCTGGGTGTGGTGGTGCACGCTTGTTATTCCAGCACTGGGGAAGCCAAAAGCAGGAGGATCACTACCACTCCAATCTGTAGTGAGACCTTGTAGCAAATATATATTTTTTTAAATGAAAAAAATAAAATTTGTCGTCTCTGAATGATAGGAAAACAAAAAGGCAACAGGTGAGTAAGTTTCTAGTTTTTTTTTTTTTTTTTTTTTTTTTTTTCTCATGAAAATACTGACCATGATTTTTTTAAGGCTAGAATTCTTTAAGATTGTATTCCTTTAGCATTGGAATGCCCTATGGCATAAAAGACAGCCTGTTAATATAGTCAGAGGCTTCTGGTAGGCTATCCCTGTGGAGATGATGAGCACTGTTAGTGGAACCTCCTTGCCACCAGAGATCATTTGTCCCCTTCTTTGTTCATTTTGTGCTTGCATTTTCTTGAAGTTTCAGGGTGAGAGTAGAGATGGGGAGGATTAAATGGGGACAGAAATAGGATGAGTGGGTAGAAAGACAGAATATCTTTCTAAAAAGTGAAACTGTTGAGCTATAATTTGCATTCAATAAAGTTTCCTATTCTAAAATGCATTGTCCTGTGAATGTTAACAAATACATTTTATTTCCTTTTCTTTTTTTAATTGATTCTTTTATTTTTTTATTTATTTTCTTGTTTCCGAACTTTTGTTTATTAATTTATTTTTATGGCCAGCTCAGCCTGCCCCAAGGGCAGGGCTGGCACAGCATGTGGTGCCAGGGATTGAACCCAGGTCCCTGAAGCCGCCCAAGCTTTCCCAAGCAGGGGCTTTAGACCACTGAGCCATCCCGCCGGGCCCCTACATTTTATTTCTTTACTACAACACAGTCAAGATGTAAAACAGTTCCAGCACCCCCTAAATGTTTCCTTTTTATAGTTATCCCCTTCCATCCAATCTCTGACATCCATGGATCTAGTTTTTATCCCAATAGTTCTGGGCTTTCTGAAATGTCGTGTGAATAAAAAATCACACAATATTAGTTTTTCTTTCTGGCAACTGTCATGATGCTTTTGAGATTATTCCACGTTCTTTCATGTATAAGGTACTAGTTCCAACAAGCCTTTTTCCTATAAATTAAATGATGGCCTAATGGAGTTAATTATTTCTGTGATAAACAGTCAGAACTTATTGTGATTTGTTGATAAATCGTTTAATTCACTGGAACTTCATATGCCTATGAACAGTTTCATATCAGCTTCTTATTAACTGCTCACTCTCAAAAAAGCCTATAAACAAAAACTACATTTTAAGCCTTCGCTTAAATTTAGTTAAAAATGACAACTTATACCTTAAAAAATAAGAAAATAAAACAACGGTCCATGCAGCAGACCAGAATGCCAAAGCTGCCATTGTGCGTTAAGCACACTTCTTAGAAGCAGCCCTGAGTTCTGTCCTTAGCCTGGCTTTGAAGGTGGGTGGTTCTCTCCTTTCCTTCTAATATTCTCTGAAGCTGTAGGAACAACACCCTTTTAAAGGAAGTCAATCCACAGCAAGGAATGAGCTTTGTATTATTAATTTGGAATCTTTGAGTACAAGAATAGTAAGAATGAGCTTGAATTAAATCAAGCAAATAGCAAGGGTTGTTAAAACACTGCAGAGACAGCTCAGATATCAAAGATTGCAAGAGCGATTGCGCCCTGGGGCCAGTCCACAGGCTAGAATACAGAGGCAGGACTCCTTTCCTCTCTTGTCCCTGTGTCCCCTTGCTCAGAGGCTTCACTCACCTCCTGCTGTGATAGGCTCCTTCCATCTTCTCATCAGCATGGTACTCTCTGGTTGCCCTGGACTTACATGGTGAGACTCATAGCTGGCTTTTAGGCCAGGTCCAACTGCTCAGGACACTCAGCCATCCCTGCCTAGTTTCTACCACAGTGAAAGTGTGTAGTGGTGCAGGGAGAAGGACAGAGACATGTGACACAGCCATTACAGATGTGTTGACTGAGGCCTTTCACATGAATTGAGGAGTTGCCAGGAGGGCTTGATAGCAACAGTGATCCTTGGGAGCTGGTCAGACTAAAAATTCTGTCCAACTGTGCAATGCACACACCAGCCTGCGCTTTACCACTAACCTTCCTTGCCCTGACAGTTTTCAGCTGCTTAAGAATTCAGTTTAGGGCTGGCCAAATAGCTCAGTGGATTTAAGTGCCTATTTAGGGAGACACAGGGACCAGAGTTTGATCTGAAAACAGGAAGATCACTACGAGTCCAATCTGTGTAATGAGATCCTATAGACCCTGTACTAAATATATACAAAAGAAAAAAGGGAAACAAAATAGTTATTTTTGTGTTATAGTAAGATCTCAGAACACCCAACTATATTTTCCCTGCATCTTGCTATGTTAATCTTTAATGATTTCTATTTATAGTGTAGATATTACCTTTCTACAATGGCCTGACCCACATGTTTACATACACATACCCTAAAAATAATTCTAATCCTTGTCTTTCTGAAGACTAACTTAATAATAGTTTTTCTTGTTCCTTTCCTGACTTCTTTAGGAAAGGTTACTTTTCCTTGAAGATTAGTGACCGGCAGTTTTTCTCGGAACCACAGCTGATCAACATACAAGCATTTTCAACCCAGGTAATAAAATGCTAAGCCGTTAAACTTTTCCATGCCTGCTTTTTCTCAAGAAAACAATCAAGGCTTACTACAATTTTAGGAAAAATATCTGGCCTAGGTTCACCTTGTGTTAATTTTATCAGGAAATTCCATTGGTCCATTTCTCAGTACTTTTAGTTAATAACATCAGCAATAACAATTGCTCGTGCATTTGTAGTACTGTTTCCCATAAGTTACTCCATTCACCCTCATGCCAGCCTTATGAGACATTACTATCCCCAACTTGTAGATGAGGAAACTAAAACAAAAGAAAGTTACGTCATTTTTGACAGTACATAGCTGAGGGTCAAGACTCGTGCCCCGTAGACTTGGCTTCAGAGTCTGTGCTCAAAGCTATCATCTTTGATGTGTTACTGTACTACACGCTGCCTTGAACTTTCTTCCTACAGAGTAATTTAAGGCTGCGTCAACTGTTAACATTTTCCTTTGTCTTAGGTAGGTAAGTTTGTTTTACTGAATTTCTCTCAGTGGTATAGAATTTATAGTAGTTAGAGGATCTTATTAAGGAGCTGCCTGAATGAGTTGGCAGAGTGGTCATGAGCCAAGCAGATTGGAGAAATCATGGTAGAAGCCATAAAACTCAGTAAGCAGTAGGTACTGATGGAAACAGGCACCTGCCAGCTCAACCAGGGCCCCTTCCCACTTTGTTTCTCCTGGCTTCTGTTCCATCCTGTCAGTGCATGTACCTGTAGTTGAGAGCCAGCCAAGGATTGGATGGACATTCATAGCTTAGGACTCATCCTCTAGTTCCAGACTAATAAGCATTCCTGCCTTTATAGTCCTGTCTCATCCCTGTTCTCTGTCAAGTTGTATTTATGTGTCTAGAATACTGAGCAGAAGAGGGAGAACAGGGCTGGAAGCATAGCACAGCTACAGTGTGCACAAGGCACAGTATGATATACGGTGTGTGTATCTTCATAACTTGTGAACAGCAAGAGATGGGGACATCAGCTCAGGGACCTAGTATTACTGAGTGGCTCAGACCTTAGCACTGTGTTAGTCCCAATTCAAGAAGAGATATTAGGTTGTTCTTAGCTGATATTTTCTGTACTAAAGATGAAAAGACCATGGATCATGGATAACAACATAGACTTAAACCAGAAGCAGCTGCCAAATAATATCAATAAGCCAGCTTACCTCTTCTTACTGATTGGAAATTGGAATTCAGGAGTGCCTAGAAGTTGATCCTGTGAGGGCTGGCAAGATAGCTCTGCTGACTAAAGTGCCTGCTTAGGCAAGCTTAGGCAAATGCAGGGACCGTGATTTGATTCTCCATGCAACATGCCCGGCTGGCCCCACCCCCAGGGTGGACTGAATCAGCCACTGAGTGGATGTGGTGGTACATGTGCATAATCCCAGCACTGGGGAGGCTGAAAACAGGAGCACCCCTGTGACTCCAAGCTGTGTAGTGAGACCCTGTAACCACCAAGTATATTAAAAAATAATAATAAAGAAATTGATCTTAAATACAAATTGTTTTAATTGAAGCTAACATATATGATTTCTGTAAATGTATGCTGCACAGTCTTAGGGCTCACAGGCTTAGATGTTCCTCAGTATTTCTCAGATGTTTTGTTTTGATTTTTTCATTTGGACTGCTATACAGAGTCCCATGAAAGACCTAGGGTGGATATAGGCATATTACTTTCTAGTCTCAGATGGTGACTTCCTATAGTTCCTGAGTTTGTTTTCCCACAATCAAATGAGTAGGTAAGGAATGTGTATTACATGATAAATATTTATTTTAACTATTTAAAAGTGGAACTTTAGAAAAAAATTTCAGCTTACTTTGTTCATTTTAAATTTCAGTATTTAAGCCTCCCTGAGATTTTTCTCCTGTAAGTTTTTTTTTTTTTTTTTCCATTTATGGATCTTAATATCACATTTGACCTTTCTTTCTTCTTTCAGAATGTGATCTTTTCATTCCCTTGTATAGTCTCATAGCTGTCGAATTTCCACACATGAAGTCTGAGGCGCTAGTATCTATTTTCTCACCATGTGTTTGGTATAATGATGTATCAGTTAGACTTGACCTTAATGGAGACTATAAATTGCAGTATTCAGGAGAGTGTCTGTGTGGCTTTGAAAGAAAGTTATTTGGGTTAAAGAAGGAAGTGTGCTGGGAAAGTTCTAGTGGTCCAACTTCAAATGGTATTTTAAAAAAAAAAACACCTAAGATAATATTTCTTTGGCTTCTGGCCTCATGTTGTCTGTGTTGTGTTTCTGCTGTGGTTTATTAACTTTCATCTTTATGAAGAACATTCTACCTGCTTACTCAAGTGGGTGGGAGAAACTTGACAGTGCCAAGAAAAAAGTACAAAATTTGCTGTAAGAGCAATGTCAGAAGAATTAACCAGGTAATTTTCCTATCTAGGCCATGATCTTGTTGTGCCTTATGAGCTGGATTGGGTTGGGCTCTGTCTATTTGGATGAGAGAACTTGAAGAAAATTACTGGCAGGGACCAGAAGTAACATGAATTTCATATATATGGGCCTCTTACTCTGTCAGTGTGTTGCAATGTGGCCTAAAGTGAAGAGCTTGATTCCCAAATGCAGGTCCCTAAATTCCATAGCTCTGGTTTGTCTTTCTTTGCTGCAGCATCTGCTTGGGCTTCCTGACACTGAGCTAATCTCACAATGCAAATACACACAATACAAAATCTCACAATACAAATCAAGATATCAGAGAAATTAGAAGCAGTAGCTCTTACCAATTACCTCTTGCCAAGACTGTGGCCTTGAAGTGGCTTGAGAAAACCTTCACAACCTTGAGGTGTGAAGTAACTAAAAGCACCATGGTCCCGTGACAATTGCCCCTGTGCGGGTGTTGCTGCCCCGGAACAGGTCAGCATATTACTGTGGCACCTGTGCTTCCTTAAAGACCACTAAAGGTCAGTCAGTTTTTCAGTCCTTACGATTTTTCCCTACCCTTTCCCTTCCACTCCACAGGCCCCATATGTGTTGAGAAATGAGATTCTCCACATTAGCTGTGGAGAGCAAGGAACAATCACTACCCAGCTGCTTGACATCCGGGATGACGACAACCCACAAGATGTGGTGGTGGAAGTGCTTGATTCTCCGCACCATGGCCAGTTGTTCCACATGCTTCAGTCCCCTGTGGCCTCCATCTCTCAGTTCCAGCTGGATGAACTCTCCAGGGGCCTTCTCTATGTTCACGATGGCTCTGATAGCACAGCTGATGTGATGGTCTTCCAGGCCAATGATGGACACTCCTTCCAAAATATACTGTTCCATGTGGCCATTGGGCCCAAGGTAGGTGTCATTTCCTAAGTCAGCTTCCTGGCACTGTTGGCCCACTTGGGGGCCCAAGGGAGATTTTTAAGGGTTCTGTCCCAAGGTTAAAGAACACATGTGTGCAAGACATCAGCAACAACAGCATGGAGCAAGCAAAGTACAAGATCCGCATATGTCTTTATCACATAATTCATATATAGGTTATCTTGCATTTACATTCTTTCATCGTGCCATAACCAACGTGTGCATGCTTACCTGTGCTAAGCCATGGTTACATCACTGTATCCCATTGCGTGACTGCCAGATAAACAGGATCACATCCTCAAGTGCCCTTAGGTCACATCCTCAAGTGTCCCTGAGCTTTGGAGCAGTTTGAGTGGTTCCTCACAAGCACCTAGGTGTAAAGTTTTGCTTTTGAAATTGTTTTGTGTTACTCATAAATTAGGACAATAAGTACTCATTTTTTTTCAAACATAATTATTACAGAGGTGCTTATTAAGTATCTTATGCCAGGGGCAGTCGGCAGTCTCTCTTAATCTCTCTCTCTCTCTCTCTATCTATCTATCTATCTAACCTTTATCTGAAAGACCTCTCTATTAAAAAAGGACAACTCTGAGCCCATTTGCTTTACCTACTAGTAGCATAAAACTGTTATACTCTGTTAATCCTTTGTCTCCTGACTGCATGTCATTAAGACAGTCCTGTTTTTGTCTGCCCTCTTGTAAAAGCTCATGATATGAGGTCACCTTCATAAATAAAAGGGTTTAAGTTCAGCTGTTTTCCTAGCCCAACTGAAGTGAGCAGAGACACACTCCTGTGGCATTCACAGGGGTCTTTGGAAGAGGACTGAAAGCAGGTTTCTCCATATGAACTATTGATGTGCCACTTCTGATGTTCCTTCTGTATCCACTAGCTGCTGCACTATTGTGTGCCTAATATTTACTTAATATTTTTCTGTGAATCAACTTTTTATTACAGTCTCATCCTAATAAACTACTTATGAAACCATAGACTTGATGTAGAGCCAAATTTTTCTAAAGTATTAAAATGAATGCATGACCATTCTGTAACATTTCTCCCATGTGCTACATAAAATAGTGGTAATTATTAAAAGTTATCACACTTTAGGAACTACAGAGCTGATTCATGTCGATGTGTAGTCCCACTGAAAAGCTCCCAAAACTGAATGATATTTTGCTGGAAGCCTTTTTCTTGATTGCACCAAGAATCTCTGTTTCTTATGGTCATAAGATGGAAACTTACTGGTTTTAAAACAACTTTTCATTCTCAACAACATTACCCATGGGAATGTCACTAACAATCAGCTAGAAAAATTGATGTATTGAGAGTTTAAAATCATGTGTTACTTTCTCATCAATAACCACCAGAATTTGTGATTAGGCCTCCTGAAGAGAAACAGCTGTCTAATATGGTCTGCTATCTAGTTTCTCCACCTCTTGTCTCATTATTTTCAGCTGCTGGAAATAAGGATAGTTGCATAAAAGAAATGGAAGTGCAGGAAGGCGGATTGTGAGATCCAGTTGGCAGAGGTCCACCTTGTAGCAAATCCTAATCATCACCCTCGCACAATTGCCCTGGGAGGCGAGATTTAGTTCTAGAGAGATGATCTAGAAAGATGCAGCTTATTTTCTTTCTTCATTTTCAGTTTCTCTCCAAGGGCTGTATAGGGCTTCAGGCCAACCTTTCCAGCCTATTATTAGGCTTTGATCTCCATGTTAGGACCTGAGTTCAGGCAGGGCATAGGCAATTTGCATGGAATGGCTAAGCATTCAAGGGACATTTCTAGCAGTTTAGCTGCTTCAACTGCCAAAAAATAATTTTGAAGTACATAGCATGAAGTTTGGGATTCTTACAATACAACCTACTAATTCCAAAGGTTTTACTGAGTGTGCAATTCCTGAGTGTACGGTGTCTCTCCTCCTTGATCTTTACCTTCCTCCCGTCTCCTATGGTGCTGTGGTTACATGTCCATGTGATGATCCTTACATTGATTAGAGCCATGAATCCAGTGACCAGAGAGAGCCCCAGAGCCATCTGTATGTGCTAATAATAAACTTGACTATATACTGTTTTTCTTTTAGGGATTCAAAATACTTTTCTTTCTATCTACTCTCTTGATCTTTATAGTATCGTAGTGAAGGTTAGATTAGAAACTGTATAACTGTATTCCTTCTAAAGGAAATTGTGTAACTGCAAAGGGTTTTGTTGTTCACATGTGTTGGACAATAAAGCTTGATAGAAATGATTCTTTTTTATCTTCATAGTCTTTCTGTGGTATGTGTATTATTGTCTCATTTTTATACAGGTATTTACCAGAGCTGTGGTTTTATTTAAAATGTATCTGGCTTCTACACTTAACCATGACTCTCTTTTCATTCGGGTCTATATTTTCAATAATTTGGTCATATATATTCTTATCTTCTTTTTTTTTATGGTTGACTCAGCCTGCCCTGAGAGTGGGGCTGGTGCAGCATGTGTGCGGTGCTGGGGATTGAACCATGGTCCCTGAAGTTGCCTAAGCTTTCCTAAGCAGGTGCTTTAGACCACTGAACCATATAGAACCGGCCCAATATTCTTATCCTCTTAATGCATAAAATGAAGACAGTAATTTAGTCATTTTATCAGTATCTTAGTCAAGCAAGTGAGACCCCAGGCCTTCTGAAAGCTTTTGTCTGGACTCCTACAGCTTATTCCAAGAGTGTTTACAATTGTAAGTCTACTGGCCCCAAGAATTAAAGATGGCCTCTGTCATTACAGCGTCCAGTACATTCAGAGTGAGACATGACTGGTTTCCCTGAAATCACCTTTTCTGAAGATGACTTGAGATTCCTAAACCTAGGGATCCCTGGGGATCTTTCAATACTTGTGTGTGTGTGTGTGTGTGTGTGTGAAGTTGGGAAGAGGCTGCTTATAGAATGATATCTAGCCAGTGGCTTAAATGGAATGGCTGATGGATTTCAGTTTCATTCATATTGAATCATCATACAAATTAACTCTAATACACAGTAGAAGACTCAGTTTATTTGTTTATTTTTTTGATCAAAAGGAAATGAGAAAGGAAACATTGTGGGAGGAAGGAATATTTGAGTTTTATACCTGTATGGGGCAGATTTCTGTGTGTTTTTGTTGGATAGGCAGGGAGGGGGATACATGTGGTGATGTAAGTGTTCTACCTTCCCGAGGTCCTGTGTCACCTGGGCAGCATCCATGCACCTCTGCTGGTGTGGTGTGGCTCAGCAGGGACTGAGTAGAAGCACTGTCTGCTCATCTTTGTTCTTCCAATTATTGTCACTTTCTCTAAAGTTTGCCTGGCAGTGAATAAACCTGACTGCCAGTTCCAGGCTTATGCTAAGCGACTCAAGAGAAAAGAGAACCAGGACTGATGTTGAAACATGTTCTATGGGGAGCAGGAGCCAACAGAAGAAAAAAAAATTAAGAAGTAATAAGGAATGTTCTGCTGAATAGGCTTTCATTAACTGGGTGGAGTACTAAGCCCAAACCTACTATGATGTGATTCTAAAGCAATTCAGCATCTAGCAAGAGCTGAGAGGTAGGCATGGGAAAAACATGCTTGGTGGCAGGCTTCTGTCCTCTGCCAGGCTTTCAAGGAGTCCCCTGCTTTCTGTTAATGAAGGTGCCTCTGGAAGCCATGGCTTTTTCCACTTTGGAACTAAATCTGATGATCTTTCTGACCTTATCTGCTGTTTGAACAGTTATTTTATATAGCCAGATAATACCATAGTGTGGAAAGCCCCCAGTGTCCATACTATGAGCTGGACATGAAATTCTGTTGTTGAGAGTTCCTCTTGGTTGTGGCAATGCCCATGTACAATAAAAATTTAAACCTTTTAATGTTTTCTCTCAATTTCATTGATGCCAATGTCTCATTATTGGTTTTACATGGGATATAATTAGTTTGATAATAATGACATTTATAAGAATTACAAATATCAGCAGTACAAATTGCAAAACCTTTGACTGTGTATGTATCTGCTTCCTCTTAGTCCAAAGAGAAGTATATTCTTTCCTTTTTTTTTTTCTTTTTTCTAAGCAACATCAATAGGGAGGTGGGTCATGCCCACACACTGTACTCTGTAGAATAATTGTGAGGACAATATGCAATATGTCAACTTTCAAAGAAAAGAAAGGGGAAAAGAAAAAAAAAAGTAATGTGGATTTAGAAAGGTTAATGTTTAATTGTTTGATCAATCTTATATACCTATATGTATTAATCTAAAC
>PVJA010011795.1:0-53743 GCA_004027025.1 Myocastor coypus
CTTCCTTCCTTCCTTCCTTCCTTTCCCTCACCCCAGCTATCCCTTCCCTTTGGACAGGCTTTCTCCCAGTATCTATTGCACCTTTCGGCTCCTAGTGACTCTTTCAGGTTCTGACATCAGGGAGACAGTACGATGCTTCCACATGCAGGTCTGGTTTCTTTCACTTACGAGCATGGTCTCTAGGACCTAATTTTTACTTCTACCGAGCTCATTAAATCAGGAACTAAATGAAATCTTTAACATGTTTATCTTACATTAATAAGTCTCATGAATTTTATCCTTAAAAATTCTTCCTGAAGTGGAATGTGTTATGGGTAAGAAATCGGTAGGATTTCACAGAGGAGCCACAAAAAAAATACCATGAAAACACTCAGGAAGAGAATGGGTTTACAAGTTTGCTTCAAAATCAGCTCATTTATACATTACTCATGCGCTTGTGCAGAATATCAAACGTGAGCCCAATCCATTTATTCTTTATTTGTTTGTGTGTATCTGGCCTGCAGGGACCACAGGGTCTCACTCTGTAGACTGGGCTCTTAGCGATCCTCCTGCCTTCAGCCTCCCGAGCACTGAGATTCGAGGTGTGCTCACCATGCCCAGCCTCAGTCACTGGCTCAGCACGCCTCGTGGGTGGCGCTGGCACGGCACCTGGGGTATCAAACCCCAGCCGCCACGCTCTGCCTAAGCAGGCGCTTTCGTCCACTGAGCTATCTGGACGGATCTAAGCCCCATCAATTACAGGTTGCCTCACATAGGATCCTGTGACTCCATCACCCCCTCCCCCATGGGCCTTAATTTACATGTTGGGACACAGCTGACACTGAGTTCTTGCCACACTGGTTTCCAGGAGGTCAGTGATGGCTGCGACTCTGCTTCACAGGTACAGAAGATGCACCTTGTGCAGCAGCCTGCCACCATCATTGTACAAGGGCAGCACCTGATGGCAGAGCAAAAAACCTTCCTAGTTTGGGCCTTTTCTTCTTGCAGTTCTGAAGACTGAACCCCAAAGTGCTCACCCTAAGTAGTGATCATGGACCAAGGCAGCAGAAGAGGTCTGCTTTCCCTGACCAAGTTCCTGTCCTTCATCTAGGCTTCTGGTAAGACAAACTACCTTCTAGCAAAGCCTACTCGGGGAGGGGCTGAGGGGGAGATGAGGCTGGAGGATTTCACTCAGAGAAACTGGTGAAAAGCGCCAGGGCTGGGACACGGCTGTTGGAATGAACGTGTGCAGAGCTTAGTAGGAATCTGAAAAATTGGCTTCCACTTTAGCCTCTCGATAGCCTCCTATACTGCTCCTGTGCAGTAAAAATTCTACCACAGTATCCTTCAAGGGACAGAGGATGCTATCTCCTTTTTCTTTTGTCATATGCTTGCAGGAATGCTGTTGTGATGGGTGGAGCTAGAACAACCACCTTGGACCTTGAGGTGATCTTAGACATGGCCCTTAAAGGCTAGACAGACAAAACACAGACCCCCACCTCCTGGCTCTTATGTGAGAGAAAAGGGAACCACGACAGGGAGATCTCCATTTTGCTAGCACTGGCACTCTTTTTATTCTTTTGCTCAGAGTTGAGTGAATCCTAATAAAGAGGTCTGATCCTGCCCTGGGAGTCAGGGGAATTTGCTCATAATCCCATTGTTGCCAGTGTTTGTTAAAGCAGGATTGTGGGATTCTCCGTCTTTTATTTTCATAAGAATATATCTTATTTTTCTGAAATGATTTGCTGGCCTGGTCCATTCAGATTAGGCATCTTGGGGTACTATAAAGGGAGAAAGAAGAGGCTGGCAAGGAGGGAGTGGAGGGAGCGGGGAAGGAAGCGCAGGCGGAGCTGGAGGCAGAAGGGACCGAGAGTGCTGGGGGGTGCCACGGATGTGGCTCCACCCTCAAAGCTCCTGCCGGCCTAGGGGTCACAGTGTGCCCTCCAGAGGAGCCTGGATGCCCCCTGCACAGGCAGCAAAGGCCATGCATGGCTGCCTGCTGCTGTCTGCTTTGGGTGGAGCCTGAATCTGACTGGTGCAGGTGCAGTGTTATCAGGACCACCCCCGGGCTCCCATCTGTTCAGCTTCAGCTCTCAGAGGTTTGAAAGGTCTCCAGATGTATCCTGACTGTAAAGCCTCCTGCCTGTGGCTCTGGGTTAAGCCCAGGCCACTTTCCCTTCTCTCTGACCCAGGGGCCTCTGCTGGATTATCAGTGTCCAGCCAATCAGAAGCTAGAACCAACCCTCTGAAAGGCAATAGGAAGGCCAGGCCCTGCCTCTAAGCTGCAGGTGGGTGGGGCATCCATCACACCAATACCCTTAAGGAGTGCTCTTACTGTAAGCAAAGAGGTCCTCACGGTCATTAGCAGGCAAGAGTGACAGTCTGGGGTGGCTGTTTAGCTGAAACTTCTAGAACCTCTCCACCCTTCCTAGCTGCTCTCTGTGCAGGTGCGGGCAGGTTCGCTGGCTGTGCTGCAACTTGAGCTTGCCATCTGAAAACAGGGTTCTGCACATCTATTTTACACGACCTTGAGGACAATGTCAGCTCTCACAACTGCTCGGTGTCCTGGGTCAAGACTGCTGCCGCGGCCCACAGAGGACAGTGGAGATGATTGATTCTGAGTCCTGGGAAATGTGGAAATCCTACCCTTCCCAGCACGCCATCCCTGGTGCGACTGCAGACTGAAGACCCAGTGCTGGGCAGTCTTCCCCCGATCTGTCCCTAGTAAGGGTGTGAGGGTTATCACTGCGCTGGGCCACATGGCAGTACTGTCACGGAGACAAGGACTGAGCAGGGCCTCCCGAGCACGGCCCGGGTTGGGTACTGCTCAGGCGGAGCTGAGGATGGCGGCAGAAACACCTTGCCACGTTTACCCAAACCTCGGGGACCAAAGCTCACTTCGTTGTGTGTGAGACGAGCCGGTGACCCCAGTGGGCAACACTGTGATTCTAGCCATCCTATTCTGCGGAAGCCGTTGGGAAAGGTTCTAAGTTAAGCAACAGTGATTCAGCTCCCCAAAGAGAACAAATTGATTAGCATTGCAGTGCAACAAACACCCAGCGAGGCTCGGATAAGGACGGGTTCTGGGATTGTAGGCATCCAGAAAATTAAAGCAAGGCACTTGAGGTCCCCCGAGTGATAGATGCTGCTTTTACCGGAGAGCAGTCACGTTGGCTGCCCTGATGCGCACCTCCGTCAGAAGCAGAGGAGGCCCCCGGGCAGTGATGGCTCTGTCCTGCCAGCTGAGCGGCGCCTTTCTGAACAGCCCGGCTCAGGGTGAATGCAGCGGAAGGTCGCCCTGCTGCAGCGCATCCGCTTGCTCTACTAGCACGTAGTTCACGAGCCCGCGCTATGCTGGTTTCCTTTTCTGGTCTTCTGCCTGCTCTCGCTTTTTTTTTTTCCTACCTGTGACTGCAGGAATGCACGCCTGTACCCGTCACACACTGCGTGCATTTTAAAAGGTAAAACACTTCTTGCCTACATCCCACAGGACAGGGTTACCACGTGAATGCTCCTGCTTCAGCAACGTCCTCATAGCTATCTACTGTACGGAGAGAAATGAGGTCGCTCTGGTCGAGGTCCATGACCCCCATCCCGGGATGTGCGCTCGCCTGTGTGCTGCGGAGGCATCCGACACGGGAAGCACGCTAGGCCACGCAGAGACACCGGACTTGGGCCCTCAATTTGAGCCTTGCGGACTGTTGTCAAAGCACTCCTTATGCAGTTGCTCACCTCGGCCCCTGTGCAGGAGACCCCAGATTTCTTGTCCCTAATAGGATGGCTGGACACACCCGCCGCAGACCCTCCAGAGACTGCTAGATGTGGCCATGCCTGGCCTTCCTTTCAGAGGGCTCCATCATGATTCCAACGTGGCCCACCAAGGAAGTCACTCCCGTGGGCTCCTCCAGGACTTTCTCCACTATCGCTGGCCCTGTGATCACTTTCCCTTTCCAGGACTCCTGCCCCGGCATCCACCCCCCCCACCTCCGCTCCTGCAGGGTGTGCTGCAACACCTAGGTGGCGGATATTCCCTCCCAAAGAAATGTATGAGCAGCACCAGGCAATGCGCGACCTCCACAAAAGTTTGTCACCAGCAGAGAAGGTGATTCAGCCCTTCCCCTGGGGCGCGTGGTTTCTGTTTTGAGATGTGTGACTTGAAAGTTCACTCATGGGAGAGAGTGACAGACCTGCAGGCCAGAGTTGCTTGCCCGGTCACAACCGTCTCCCCCACAGGCTTCCTCTCCTACAAAAGCAGGTACCTCACTGGCTTCACGGAAGGCCTGATGGCTGCCGTGACCTACCGCGCTGCTTCCTGCACCGAGGAGCAGGGTACTCTGGCGCTCCGGGGCCTGAGGCTGCGTCGCTGCCCGAGGAACCACCAACCAGAAAGACAGCAAGCCGCTGCATTTAGCAAGGACACAGGTATAAAGAGCCGTGCTACCACTAGCTGTGAAGTGCTTTCTGTGACATCATACAGAGGAGGGCTGGGGACATGCTCTCCCCAGGAACAGAGACAAATAACCAGTTCTTGGCCAGGGTCATGTGGAGGCCAGGGCAGAGCTCGCGGGGCTGCTAGAAGGAGCTTGCTCTCCCAGGCTTCCAGCTTTTCTCATTTCCTGAGCGATCAAAATTAACACAATCAGGTTTGAATAGCTACAAAAATGAGGAGCTGCCCACATGGCGCTCATGAGCTGGGGGCCATGGCTTTGGGAGAAAGCAGCTTTCTGCCAGTGACCTCGGTGGCTACGAGTCTGGTGCGCTGACTTCACTAAAGCGGATAGGATTTCCATGAAGAATCTAGCACATGCTTATGGCAAAGGCCAGCTCAGCTTGTATCTGGAAGACTTTCGTTAACAAATTGTTTTAGCAATTTTGTTAGGACCATTTACAGTCAGGAACAGTAGACTGCCAGTAAATATTTGAATAAATTTCATATGAAAATATAAAAGCCATTAATATTTGGGCAAAAGTACATAAAAAATTAGGACAATTCAGATCATGGCTCTGTAACCCCAGCATTCTGGGAGGCTGAGGCAAGAGGGTCAGAAATGTGAGCTCCGCCTGGGCAACTCTGCAACGCAGTAAGACCCTATCTCAAAATAAAACATAAAAAGACCTAGGATGTAGTTCAAGGAGAAGGCCCTAGGCTCAACCCCCAATGGCCAAAAGTTAGGAAAATGGATATTTTGTGTGTCCAGAGATGAGGTTCCTTCGGGATGTAGCATCCTGCCTACGACGTACACATTCATTGCTACTTTACAGCTTGCCACTGGTAAGTGCTGTTCCTGCAGGCGAGGGCTTTGCTGGGTGTCAGTGATGGCAGTGATTCCCTCCCCCAAGTCTTCAGCTTCTCTCTCCTTTTGCACTGTAGGCTATTTATGCTGGTTCTGCAATGTCACTGGAAGGTCAGGGGATGTGACTTAGGGATCTCATGCTTTCTTTTCCCTTTTTTTTTTTTTTTTTGTGTGTATTTAGTACAGGGTCTACAAGGTCTCACTACACAGATGGGACTCGTAGTGATCTTTCCTGTTTATCAGCCTCCCAAGCACTGGGATTACAGGCTTGTGACACCACACCCAGTTTCAATTGCTGTCACCCTGCGCCCCAGGGGCAGAGCCTACAGGTGCACACTGGGGATTAAACCCCTGGCTCCTGTGTCTACCTAAGCAGGTGCTTTAATCCACTGATCGATCTGGCCAGCCCTAGATCTCATACTTTGCTATGAATCAAAGTATCATCAAGGCCAAGCCCTTGGTGAGTCCTTTAGCCCGCAGTGAACTCACGGGCTGCTGGTGTAGTTTTGCTAGAGAGGTGTGTGTAGGCTGGCTGTGGGCTGCTGTGCGTGGAATGAGGAAGACAGACACACTAGCTACTTGCTCCAACATCTGAAGACCCATCACAGACAGTATTCCACATCTTCTAAGTTGCTTTGATGGAAATCGCTGGATGCGAGAATAGAGAATTCTAGATATAAATTTTGGTTCGCTGCCACAAAGCGCTTCTGTGATCTCCGTGTCCAGATGCAGGCTGGCTGCAGACTGGCCCTTGCAGTCCTTCTTCTCCTTGGCGTCTGCTCGTAGGAGGGACTGAGGAGCACCTCTGCCCCTGGCTTCAGGACTAATGCACATGATTTCCCTCAAGATCTAGCTTTAAAGTCACCTTCACAAAGGTGAAGCAACTTCATTTCACTTTGAGGCTGATATTGTGTCTTCTTGAGCTTCTTTATTATTTGAATATTCTTGCTAAACATTCTCCTGTTGCCCCAAGATTCCTTGTTTTTAAAAACAATTCTGTCATTACTGAAGTACCACAAGCCTTGTATCACTTACTTCTATGGTAAAGGGCTTATGAGATAGGACTGCAAAGCACAGAAAATGTTTGAATTAAAAAAAAAAAATATCACATTACAATGCATGGAAAGCAGAGCTAGATTGGTGAGATGAGCTTTAGGAGGCTCAGATTCAATAGCCTCCAACGTCACAAGCTTCACTGGTGGTACACTGCAATTGCAAAACCTTTGATTGTATATGTATCTGCTTCCTTTTAGTGCAAAGAGAAGTATATTCTTTCCTGTTTTTTTTTCTTTCTTTCTTTCTTTTTTCTATGCAACATTAATAGGGAGGTGGGTCATGCCCACACACTGCACTCTATAGAATGGTTGTGAGGACAATATGCAATATGTCAACTTTCAAAGAAAAAATGGGGGGGAAAAAAAAGTAATGTGGATTTAGAAAGGTTAATGTTTAGTTGTTTGATCAATCTTATATACCTATATGTATTAATCTAAACTGATCCGATGATGAAAATACGTAATATAACCATTGTTAAATTTAAACAATAAAAGAATTGAAAAAAATAAAAAAAATCACAGTTCAATCCCCAGTGCACCACATGCCACACCAGCCCTGCTGCCAGGGTGGGCTGAGCTGGTCACAAAAATAAAAAAGAAAACCTCCAGGTGTGGTGGTGCACACCAGTAACCCCACCACTTGGGAGGCTGAGGCAGGAGGATAGATGCAAGTTCGAGACTAGCCTGGGCCACAAAAGTGAGCTCAAGGCTAGCCTGAACTGCATAGCGAGACCCTGTCTCAAAAAGACAAAACGAACAAACAAACAAATACATCCTAAAAAAAGTCATCATAGCAAAACATCCTGCCATGAACTCTCTCCACAATACCTCTCCTACCTCAGGCACAACACCGCAACATCCTTACCACTTCCTGAAGCAGTTCTCGAGGCCCTCTTCCACGAGTGTGCCATCATGGTTGCCTTAGTGTCCTGAACTGATTCAAAGTGTTCCCCTTCATGGTCATAATAGCGACTCTGGGGAAGACGCAGAAGCCACAGAGCCAGACCCAGTGAGCACGGTGGACGAGGACAGAGCGTCGTGCTGTCCTGAGTATGGCTCACTGGTACACAGGGCTCAGTACTTGCTCTTCATACCCCCTAAAAGCTCTCACCAAAAGCCTTCAGAAAGTGGCTAGAGTGGTAGTGTAAGTGAGCTTGAAGCGAAGGGAGCTATTTTGAGGAAGTTTTATTCTTTGCATAAACATTCACCGTACGTTCAGATCGCGCCTCATAAAGTTGCCACTCAGTATACTCAGTGGTCATCAACGTAAAAAGTGCCTGCGCCCGTGAGACAGCTCAGTGGACTAAAGCGCCTACGTAGGCAAGCTTAGGCAACTGCGGGGACCATGGTTTGATCCCCAGCACCATGGCTGCGCCAGTCCCACCCCAAGAGTAGGCTGAGCCAGTCAGAGTCTGGGCATAGTGGTGCACGTCTGTAATCCCCGTGCTGGGGAAGCTGAAGGAGGGGGGATCCCACGAGTCTGAGCTGTGCAGTGAGACCCTGCTGCAACCAGATACACTGAAAATAAAACATGCTTTGAGGACTACCTAGGAAGGTGTGTTCTCTCGGTGTGGATGCCTTGCATGGGGGTACCCCCACCACCTTGTGCAGCCACAGGTGGGGTTTTGGGAGTGTGTAATGTGGGAGCAGGGTGTGACACGGGGGTGGCTCATGGTGCGATGCTAGGATTAAGGCCACCCCGCCCTGGGAGGAAGTGGGTAGACTGGGCAGGATGACAAGGTCAGCAAGAAGGCTGCAGCTGCTGCTCGCTGCTCCCCCCCTACCCCCGCCTTCTCACTGGCTCGCTGCTTTGCTGCCTTCCTGCCTTCCCATGCCAGGAAGTGCTTCTCCTCTACGATGCCCTCTGCCACGGCCCGTGCCCGGCAGCCACTGAGCCGAAAGCCCTGCCCGCTGTGAGCCACCATGGCCCTCCCCTTCCCAACTGTGGAGGTCGCGCATTTTGTCTCAACAATGGCAGCTGTGACTGAGACACTTGCAGATGAATTTCTACACCTGCTAGGACACGCTGGCAGGCTCACAGACGTCCAGGACTCCACAACATGGCCTGTAATCTGCAGGATCGCAGACCACCTTCTGGGGCAGCTTCCCCCATCTCCCTCTTAATTTGTAACAATGAAGAGCATCACGCGTGTGCACGTTCACCGTCCTGACCTGAAGGCAGAAGCACACACTTGCTGCTCCCCACCACGCCCAGCTCTTGGTTAGCCCAGTGAGCTTCCTGTGACGGGGCAGGATGGACTCCTGCCTTCATAAACGTAGAACTTGATTTCAGCAGAAGAGGGAAGTGCCATACTTAAAAAGAAAATCTTTCTATTTATTTATTTGTTGGGTGCAGGGCCTCACTACACAGCTGGGACTTGTGGTGGTCCTCCTGTGTCAGCCTCCCCAGCACTGAGGTTACACGTGTGCACCGCCATATCCAGTTTGGTGGCCAGCGTGGCACCCCCAGGGTTCCAAGGCTGGCATGGCTTGAGGTACTGGGGATCGACGTGGGTCCTTGAGCTTGCCTGGCAGGTGCTGAGACCACTGAGCTATCTCTGCAGCCCTGCACATACCATGTTTTTATCTTTTGGATGTTACGAATCATCATCTTTTTATGCTTTCCACATTCTATACAGAAAAGACTGAAAGAAAAGTCACTTTTAAATGGGTTATTTTGGAGGAGTTTAGCTAGCTGCTGACTATCTCATTAATTTGGTGGTTAAATAAACAAAACAAGACAGCACACATTTCATTACCCAGAGGAGGAGCTCCCGTTCAGACTGCTAGCCACTTCAGTAATGCAGAGGAAACATGCTGATGTGGCTCTTTTTGAGATAATTGTACTGTTATAAGCCAGGCCACTAAACACACAAATGGTAAAAAAAGATATGTGCATGTGTAACTCTATACATACAACTATAACCTCATAAAAGTACACTTTAAAAATGTATTTAGTACAGTGTCACAGGGTCTCATTACACAGATTGGACTCCTAGTGATTCTCCCGTTTTTAGCCTCCCAAGCACTGAGATTATAGGCATACACCATCACACCCAGTCTCAATTGCTGTCTCAGTACACCCCAGGGGCAGGGTAGGCACAGCAGGCTGGCGATTGAACCCCCAGCCCCTGTATCTGCCTAAGCAGGTACTTTAATCTATTGAGCTATCTGGCTAACCCTCACACTATTACTAATAGCACAGAAATTTGTAAATATTTTAAAATTTCCCTCTGAAAATTTGTAAACATTTTGATGAGAAAGAACACTTACTGCATTTTTGTGTACCATGTAATATCGCATATGTCAGAGCTGGGAAACAGCCAGTAGAACACCAGAAGGCAAAGAACTCCACGTGAAGCCTTCCAGGAGGACAGCCATGTCTGCATGGACAGTGGGGACCAGTGAAGGCCTGCTGCCCACAGGAGGGCAGCCATGTCCGCATGGCCAGTGGGGTCCAGTGAAGGCCTGCCATCCGCGGGAGGGCAGCCACGTCCACATGGCCAGTGGAGGCCAGTGAAGGCCTGCTGTCCACAGGAGCAACGAGGTGGAAACACGTGGCAGAGTCATTGGCTACCAATTGTGGCAGCTGATCAATGATTTTCAACAATCTGAGAAAGGTTTACTCAGGAGAAATCGCTGGTTCTTCTTCATAGTTGTGAGCGTGGGCTTCTAGACGGCCTTGGCCCCAACTCCCCAGCTACAAGTAGTCTTGTTGAAACAGCCACTGTGCCACAGCTGTCTGAGGTCAAAGTACCAGTGGAAGGAACAAGTGAAGGTAAAAGATAAATCTGGGGAATGTTATGTCAGGAAGGCTTTGGAAAGCTTGACTCATGGCTATGAATCAACAAAGCCATTTCACACACAGAGCTATAGCTCAGGAAAGACATGAGAAGGAAACATCTTTCACCTCTGCCTGACAGTGGAACTCTGACAAGTTGGGGAGAAAGCCTCCTTCCTGGCCACCCTAGCGTGGCTATGACCTGCACAGCACTTGTGGACCCAAGATACCCAAGGGTTCATGGGTCCAAAATGCTAGAGGGACTCTGCCTTTCAATGTCTGAGCACAAATCTAATGGGGCAGAGCTTTCGTGGTCATGCATGAAGAGAACACAGACTTTAATATATCAGTCAGGAAAATCATTAAGTAATCATAACAACAACATTGATAGCAAGACCTAAGTAGGAAGGACATTTTCTTTCTGGAGTCACTATCTACATTATTTGAAATTTCCAGTATTTAAACAAAAAATTGAGTGTGCCAAGAGAAACACAACCCAAGGATAGGAAAAATTAATTAGTATATGACTATGTAGAGCTTTTAATAATAAAGAAACTCCGGAAAATTAGACATTGGACATGTTAGAGTAAAGCCTTTGTATTAGCTGTTACAAATCTTTTCAGAGTTATGAAAACTATGTCTTTCTAAACATAGAAAATAATTAAGAGATAGAAATCATTTAAAAGAACCAAATAGGAATTCTGGAGTTAAAAAATATAGGAACTGGAGTGAAAAATGTACGAGAGGGTGCAAAATAGTATTTGACCTGCAGGAAGAAAGAAGCAATGAATTTGATGCTAAATTAAGACAGTTTATCTGGAGGGAGAAAAAAAAGGTAAATGAATAAAGAAGAATGAATTGAGTTTCAGATATCTATAGCACTTTGTCCATTTATTGACAGATGGGAATCTCAGAGATTGCACACGATGAAGATGCTTAAAAGATTCCAAGTATAAGCTACAAGAGATCTACACTTAAACTCACCTTAGTCAAGCTGTTAAAATGAAAAGACCAGGAGACAATCTTGAAAGCCTGAGAGAAATGTAATTCATTGTGTAACTGTGACCATCAAGGAGACTGACAGCTGATTTCTCCTCAGAAACTATAGAGCCCTAAGGCAATGTAATGACATAGTCAAAAGCCTAGACAGTGTGTACCCAGCCAGGTTTTCCTTTATAAAACTGAGATATTATCAGATAAAAATTGAGTCCAGGGCTAAATTTGGCCTGCTAGAAATAATAAAGGATCCCTCAGTATGAAGTTAAAAGGTTGCTAGACAGTAACTGAAATCTATAAGAACTAAAGCACACCTGTAAAAGTAAGAACACAAGTATTTATCATTCTTGCATTTTTTTGTTTGTGACACATGTTGTCCCAATATGACATAATCCTAACACTAAATGATGATAATATATAAAGAAGTAAACTGTAGACCAATAATAAAAACAGAGGAGCAGGTGTAGATTTACATAAGGATCAAATTTTTGTATGGTATTCAAATGAAGGTGGTGGGAAGCTGATTTAATTACCATGAGCTGAGACATTTTTAGTCCTCAGGGCCACAACTAAGAAAATAACTTTAAAAATGCAGTAAAAGCTACCATGTAAGTTAAATGGCAGCTTAACGTCTCTACTTAACTACACAAAACAAGGCAATCCTAAAGCATTAGAAGAATGTGATTACCCACAACATACAGGACACCAAGAGTGAAGCACCAGCCCCGAGGTTTACCTTATTGATAACAACTTTATATAAATGGATCAAAGAATGGTTGGAAGTGTGGGAAAAATGCGCCATATCAGTACACTGTGCACAAGTGACACATTTCATGTGCAAACTTAAATAGATGGAAAATAATAACAGTGGAAGAGGCAGGGTGCCAACAGTGGCTAGGCGGGTGCTAGGTTGGCTACCACAATGCCAGACAAACCATCCTTAAGAGGGACAACTATTACCAGACATGAAGAAAGATGCTTGTCATGGCAACAGGCTCAATCCATGAGGAATGCACGACACGCATGAACATACAGGCGGCAGACATTTCATGAAGTGCTGCAGAACTTTCAACTCTTCCCGAACACGGCGGAGGATTCTATGAAGCTGGTGTAATCTTGGTACAAACACCATATGAAACCATGAACCGGTGTTTTCTCCCCAAATCTGCTAAACTACTTATAAGCCAAGGCCAGCAACCTGAAGAAGCTGTGCACCAGAGCCAGGTGGAATTGCCCCCCAAATGCAAGCTGGGGTCAACATAGGAAGTCAGTTGGTCCTGTGGGCCACATTTCACCTGAATGGCTAATGGGCTCTCACAACAAGAGGAGCCTAAGAGAGGTCATGACTCGAGCTGACCTGCTATCCTGGCGGGGATGGTGGTAGCGGTGGTGGCAATGGTGGTGGTAGGGGTAGGGGTCCTGCAGCCACTGCGGAGAACGTTAGCTCAAAGGAAAGGGCATATGAGTGAAGTCCACACTGCAGCCAATAGTGCCCTTCGACACCAGTTCATTAGCTATGCTTGCTGCATCACGGTAGTGTCAGGGATAAAACTCCGTGTGGAGAACATGGAGGAGGCCTGCACCGTCTTCCCAACATTTCTCTCTCTGTGTATCTACTATTCAAAAGTTTACTTAAAAATTCTCCCAGAGTGGCTCACGCCTGTAATCCCAGCACTCAGGAGGCTGAGGCAGGAGGATTGGTGTGAGTTCGAGACCAGCCTGGGCTACAAAAGTGAGCTCAGGGCCAGCCTCAACTGCATAGCGAGACCCTGTCTCAAAAAGACAAAAAAAAAAAAAAAAAATCTCCCAGAACAGATTCACACCAAAGACTAGGAAGTGTACGGGATTGCGCCCGGATGTGAAAAAGCCCCAGGCTGAGGGTCTTGGGGTGTGGGCAGCAGACGAGGTTGAGACCCCAGTGGTTGATCGCCTCAGGTATTGTCGTTGTGGCCAGCAGTCCTCGCGACTCAGGACACTGCCCTTGAATTGCAGCTCTGTAGTTAAGTGCGAGGCAGTTATTCTCTGTGCAAACACTCAAGGCTCGTACTTCCCAAAGCTCGAGGACCCTTAGGATGGCATCTCCAACTGCATGGCCCAGGTGCTCACATGATGGTCAATGAATGACTGGATCAAAAACCACCACCGTGAGTCGCAGGAACACCTACGCATACAATTCCACATGAGAAAGAGAGGAAAGGAAAATAAAAGGTACTGTAAATTTTCCATTTACTCTGCCTTTCTAAATGGAAAGCCATCTACATTTAAAGAAAAAATTTGGATATTTTTAGTGAAGTAGGGCTATTTTCAGAGGCAGATTTAATTTTCATTTTGAGAAGTATGGTGTTGAGCTTTAGGTTGTAATGATCCTTTGGACAAAAAAGGATGAGACAAGAGTAATTTTTCATCAAAATTAGGTCCCCTCTGGAGATCCTTTGACTTTTCCATTCCTGTGCCCCTGTCTCTACTGAACCACACCTAACTATGGTTTAAAAAATAATTGCCGAGGCTCTTGGCTTTGGCAGACACAGCGCTCCTGCTCAAATGACAGTATGTCACATTGCTAATGTTATTAAGAATGACAGGCAGCTAAATTTACACCCAGGGTAACATTATATATTAATAGGTCAATTAATAGGCCTGCGATCGAGAAATCAGACACCCCTTTACCAGACTGCATCAGATCTGCCTTCTGCTTACTTGCTACCCATATACGACGGACTGTCTGCAGCAAGGTCATAAATCTCCTCAAAAGCCCCGCCCGCCTTTCAGTCCTTCCTCTAGCCAGACTAAAAATAGCGCCCCGCTGTCATTTTCAAGTGTATTCTTAGCCACTGGAGGGCACTGTTTTACCAAATGCTCTGAGGGGAGAAAACCAAGAATAACAGCATCAGCCAACGGGTGACATATTTCAAAATTTATCAATGTAAGTAGCAGGGATAATTCAGCAAAAATGATCCTTCATTGTTTATATTATTTGTCAGGAACAGTGGGTTTCCATTTCAGCCTGTCCTTCAGAGATGGCCGCATCCGTTTCGTGCGTCCAGCATTCGCTTCTTCACCACCAACTTCCCAGTCATGGGATCCTTTCACACGCTATGGCACTTCGGAGTTGTGGCGAAGCTTCTCAGGCTCCTGGGGATCAGCGTGTATATCGTGTGGGCTGCGTGTGTCTACAGCGCGCTTCCAGGCCAGGGACCTCAGGAAATAATCTTGCAGGAAGTGCACAATCAGTACACAGCAACTCAGAAACTGGTCAGCGGGAGGCGCGGGTTGCTGGACCAGGAAGGACAGACCCAGGCCGGAGGCCCGGTCTCTCCCAGCACAGTCCCGGCGGGCAGCAGATACCCTGAGTGTGTGTGGCTAATAGACCTTTTCTTCCTTCATTGTGAGTGTCGGGTATTTGTCCCAGCAACGAATAAAAAGCGCCTAAGACAGCTATCACACACCCTCAATCCCAGTATCACACACTGCAGACCCAGCCACCTCTCAAAGGTCTCACGTGTGACCTCGTGAGGCTCTCGGGGGACATCTAGACACAGGCCATAGTGGGACACTGACCAACAGAGCATCACGATAAACGTTCGATCTTCGGCAGCAGCGTGGCCTCCTCTACTAAAGCCCTGAAATCCCTGGGCTCACTGAGCCCTCTTCTGGGTCAAGTTAATTATATTAAGTGAATCCTTACATCCTCAGTGCTGCTAATATCTTTATTCTGCTTTTGAAAAATTAATTCATTCCTTTTAGAGAGGAGATCTGCAGACCCGGATTCTGAGGAGGAGAAGGAGGAGGAGCAGGAACAGGAGGAGGAGGAGGAGGAGGAGGAGGAGGAGGAGGATTGCACTGAGAGCACTGAACAGGCCCACCTGCTGCAGTTTTCTTCCAGGGATTTGCTCACCAGTGTTTATTCCACAGCAAAAATAAATCTTAAGACAGATCATGGGCTCTCATAAAGCATTACAATCTATAATATCTGTGAGATCTTCAGGCTGCATCAAGGGCTTTCCCCTGCAGCACGACATAAGGCCACATGGTAGGCCTTAGAGACAGGCCAGCCTTGGACACATCTGGGCCCTGGCACTAGCTGGCCTGAGCCGTGGGGAGAACACCGAGCTGTGTAAGCTCCTTGCTCCTGTGTCTGTAGAGGCCTCTGTGAGCAGGCTGACACATGCTTAGGAGCAGGGAGTGCTTCTCCAGAACGGGGCGTGGAGGAGGGAGCTCGAGGTGCACCATGTATGAGGTCCTGGGCCCAGCAGTGGACAGGTAAGCGGCAGGAAGGCCCCTTCAAGTCCTCCGGGCCCTGGGGCCTTCCGCTGTGCTGAGTTTCCTACCAAACCAATAAGCATCGGGGGCACAGAACGTGTGGCTTCACCGTGTCCCTTGAGCTGTGCTTGTTGGCATTTTGCACTGCTACTAGACGTCCGCCCTGATGGCTCCAGATTCTCCCTGGAGCACAGCCGTGGTGCCCTGTGCAGCCATGTAGCTGACGCTTGCTAGGCACTGCCGTTAGTGGCGCGGACGCATCCCTCAGCATAACCGAGTGAAAGCAAAGGAGCACCACCTCAGCCAACCGTTCAGAGTAGGTCCGTGCTGTGCGTGGGAGCTCAAACTACGCACCGCGTGCCTTTGGGGTCCCAGGTTACCCCACTGATCAGAGCTCGGTCCTCGAGTAGCTTCTGGGTTACTCTTCTCTCCTTGCCAGGACAAAACACCCGACACCCAAAATTAAGGAAGGAAAGCTATGTTTAGCTCAGAGTTTGTGGAGGTTTCAGTTCATACTCAGTGGCTCCAAGGCAGCGTGGCACAGGGCGGCAGTTCACGGCAGCAGAAAACAGCGAAAGCGGCAAGAGCGAAAAGGAAGAAGCAGCGGCAGAAGAGCAGCGCCGCCCGAGCCTCTCGCCTCCCTGGCACTGCACTCAGGCTGTGGGCTCGGGCGTCCCAGCAGCGCTCATGCCCATAAACCCCTCCCTGGATTGTGAACTCATCGCAGACTCTAGCAGCCGCTGCACGAGGCTTTGGGAGGACACCTGCACACACCCACAACGAGCGGGTGCTTCTTCATACCTATGGAGCAGGTACAGTGCTCTGAGGGCTTTGTTTATTGCTCCGTGCAGCCTGATCTATGAGGAACTTGGCCTTGGTTGGCACCGTGCCATCGTGTTCTAGTGATTAGGGTTGGGCAAAAACGATTCAAAGAGAAGGAGGAGTGGCTGAACAGCTCAGTGGAGTAAAGCATCTGTGAGCGGGCGCAGGGCCCGGGCTCTGCGTGCCGGCCCCACCCCCAGGGCATGCTGAGATGGCAAGTGAGCCTGGGCCTGGCGGTGCGCGCCTGTCATCCCAGCTCTTGGAAGGCTGTAAACAGGCGGATCACTGCGAGTCCCCCCTAGTAGTGAGACCCTGAACACCCTGTAGACGCTTCTCTACAATACAAATACAAAAACAAAAATGAAGAACAAAGAAAAGGGACCAGGAAGGCAATCTTGAGAGCCACTAGTGGAAGATTTCGGGGTCACGAGGCAGGGAAGAGCTTGCTGAGTTTTGCTTGGGAACCCCTGACAGCATGGCCCTTTCTGTGGCCAGGGAATCCCTCTTCTAGGGAGCAGCCAGTGATCACAGTCAACGGCGAGGGTCTAGAATCCAAGCCATTCCGTGTATGTCTGACAGCAGCTGCTCCCCTGGCCCGTTCTCCATGCTCTGTGTCTGTAAAATACCGGGCTCTTGGGAATGGGATACGGCGGAGTCAGGGTATCTTAAACTCTTGTTCAGCTTTCATCAAATAGATGGAGGACACAAAGGTGTGGACAATTTTGGGGCCCTGATAGCACAAATCAGAGGAAATGAATGGGCAAGCAGTTGCCCTTCGAGTCAAAGAATAAATGAACCCTCTTAGCTTTGCTGCGTTGCACCAATTCTAAGCACTTCATGGCTTCTGTTAAACCTGTCTTGGGATCTGAGCAATCAGAAAGGAAGACTTTTCATAGCGTAAGGAGGGACCCCAGGGATTGCTTCTAATGCACATCAACTGGTAAATTACTGCGTTCTAATTTTATTTTCAATCCACTTGCTTTTTGTTTAACCTTATGGCACGGTTTGTGTCTAGCTGTTCCCCAAAGCCTCACGCAGTCACAGGGTGGCTCCTGGAGTCTGCGAGTGATTCACGATCCAGGGCTGGGGTCACGGGTGTGGGTGCCCTGCGGTGGACGCTCTGCTTTACAACGTGAGGGCGGGAGAGAGGCCGGCTGGCTACGGAGCTGCTGTTTCCCCCTTTGCTCTCTGCCGCCACCAAGAACGGCTGCCCTCTGCCATGTGCCACCCTGCCTTGGAGCCACCTGAGTATGGACTGAAACCTGCACTGACCGTGAGCTAAATAAACCTTTCCTTCCTTCATTTCGTGTGTTAGGCGTTTGTCCCAGCAACGAGAGAAGAGTGACTGAGATGCCTTACTTATTAGGAGACTTCAACTCAATGTGAAGTTGTTTTTCAAAAACAACAGTCTAGTTTAAGAGTGAACACCGATACTTCACATTCAGTGAACCTACTGAACCTATTTCACTTTGTGAAGTCTATGAGGAGAAAGAAAGGGAACCACCTCATGAGGGTGAGGCACCAGGAAGGGTGGAGGGTGGCACCTGAGCCCTGTGTGGGCAACTTAGTGAGGCCCTGCCTCAGAATAAGGACGCAAGAAAGGCTGAGGATGTAGTGCAAGGACAGGACACCTCTGGGCTTATCTCTAGAGCCACACACACCAAAAGGAGGAGGAGGAGGAAGGAGAGAGAGAAGGAGAAGAGGAAGAGGAGGAAGAGGAGGAAGAAGGAAAGAAGGGAGGGAGGGAGGGAGGGAGGAAGGGAAGCATTTTGGTTACTTTTCTCATGGCCAGGACAGAATACCTGACACCCGGCAGGGAAGGCCTATTTCACCTGACGTCCTGCTGAGGCTCCAGCCCACAGTCAGCTGGCTCCCTGGCTGGGCGGCCTGGGAGAGGGCATCACAGGAGAGAAGCTGTCCATGCCGTGGCCGGCAGAAGGCAGTGGCAGCAGCAAGCAGCAGCAGCAGCCTGCCTTTCTGTTCATCCCATCCAGGCTACAAATCCCACACCGAGGGATCATTCATATCCTTAATCCACATTCCCGTATGCTAAATCCAGTCGTTTCCAAAAACTCCATACCTGGGGGACATCTAGACACAGGCTAGAGCACGAAAGCAAGGAAGGAAAGGAAGGAAAGATCGCAAGAGAAATTATCACTGCCACTTATTTTTTTTTATTTTTATTTATTTTAATTAATTAATTATTTATTTTCTGTATTTAGGACAGCATCTACAGGGTCTCACTACATAGGTGGGACTCATAGTGATCCGCCGGTCTCCAGCCTCCCAATTGTTGGGATTACAGCACACACCACCATGCCCAGTCCCAATCTCTGCATCAGTGTGCCACGGGGGTGGGGGTGGGGTTGGGGTGGGGCCCACCCAGCATGCTGGGGATTGAACCCCCCTGCTGACCTCTGCCTAAGCAGGTGCCTTAGTCTGCTGAGCTACCAGGCTGGCCCTGTCACTACCTCCTGCTGTCCCCTGCTGTCTGGTTTCTGCTCAGGAGGTGTGTTCTCACAACAGAACTCCATTTTCCACTGGGCATGCCCCACGGGTGCAGCCCACATCTAGTACCACGCTCTGCAGTGTCAGGAGACAGAGGTCTCTTTGCTGTGAGAGTGTGACAGTAGTGTAACACCAGTGACTACCAGGAGCCCTAAGGACGCACTCCCGGGCCATGATTGCCACTGGGTCCCCTGTTCCCCAACTCCAAATGCCTAGCAGGGGCCTGCAGGAAGCTTCGGCAGTACAGACTTGGCTGTGCTTCCCAACAGTTACCAGCCCTACTTCCCGTCCAGGTGCACCCCTTTGTCTCCTCGGGATTTGTCTGCTTTTGCAGATCCCAGCTGCTTGAAGGCTGGCATTTGGTGCCCGGAGGTGTTAGTCTGGGCCTCAGATGTTAACACAAAAGTCAAACAGCAAGAGCAAGTAAACAACATCTGGTGGAGAAAGCCAAGCTCTGCTCCATCTGCTGCTGTTCAGGCTCTCAGGAGGCCGTGTGGGTGCCGGCAGCCCCCGCAGCCCCCGCATTTCTGCTGTGACCTTTGGGTGCCATGCCTGCAGCCGACAAACAATGAGGCAGCCGTGGGCCTTGGACCAGACCGTGGGCTGCACCAGGGGGCCTGCGCTGACCGCAGAGCCAGGGAGGAGGTCCAGGATGGGTCTGGCCCTTTGCAGCTGGTGCTGGGTTCTGTTTGTAGGCTAAGTACAGTACTTGGTGCTTCCTGGTCAATCAATAAAAATACCCCACAGAGCTCTGGGCAGGTCTGCAGCCTCGCAGGGGACATTTGTAGAGCTGAGGCAGGAGGTGGCTAAGGAGAAGGCCAGAGAGAGAGAAGGAAGGGCCGGCTCTCAGAGTCCACTTTCTAGGTCAGCTGTAAGGTATCAGGTAACCATGGAAACACTGGAACAAAAGGAAGGGCCCACCTTCCAGCTGTTCTCCTGGAGCAGCAGATCAGCCTTAGAAGTTCAATGTTAGCCTGGGAACAGGCTGTGTGGGTCTACAGCACAGGAAAGGGTAACCAGGTAACCTAAGTAGGATGTCCCTAGCCCATACCCAGTCCTTGACCAACGGCAGCTCAAGTGCCACGTGATTAACTACGTGGGTCTGAGCTGCTCCGGGCTGTGGGTGCCATGACAACATAAAATGTTTATAAAAAAATCCCTGCCACCCCCATCTCCCCATGGGGGCTGAGTCCTGCCAAAGTCACGCCTCAACCAGCCCCTTAGTCCAACCCAAGGTCTGAAGCTTCAGACACTCAACACCAAGGCCCTCAGCACAGCAAACCCTCCTCAGTGACCCGGGCACTTCCCCGCCGTGGAGCAGATCTTGTTTTTGCTTATCACTGGTCCTGGTGCTACTCTTGGGGGTCCTGCTTCACTCTTTGTTCAGGACATCAAGAACATGGAAGAGACCCCAGCCCAGTAACACAGTGAGTTAGATGCTGTCTCGGTTACTGTCCTCTCACAGCTCAAGCAAAATACCTGAATTAAGGAAGGGCTTATGCTCACAGTCTGTGGAGGTTTCAGCCCACACTCGGCTGGCTCCAAGGCAGGGTGGCGCCTGGCAGAGGGCAGCAGCTCATGGTGGGTGGAAAACAGCCAGTGTAACAGCCAGGGCGCGGGGTGGGAGGGGCAGCAGGAAGGAGCGTGCCTCTCCTCCGTCCCAGTGTACCCACGCAGGCTGCCTGCCCCAGGGAGGTGTGACGCTCACACCCATAATCGCAGTGCTGGACCATGGATCAATCCTGAACCCTACAAGCCTGCCCGATGACTGCCTGAAGGTTTGGGGGACAACCAGACACAAACCACGACCGATGCTGAGGTACCCAGTTTCCCATAGAGATGGGGTTCACCTTGCTTCAGTTTCAGGGGTTTGGGTGCATGATTAATGTGCCTTTGGCCTCTGGGGTGCACGCAGGGGTGCAGGGAACCTGCCCTGGCAGAGGCAAAGAGGGAGCAAAAGACAGCATTTACGAGTGGAGCTTGCAGAGCGAGGAGGAGGAAGAGTCTGGGCTCCCGCTCCAAGCACACGCCCGGGTCCCACTCCCTAGGGCCTCGCTGCTTCCCATCTGCACCAAAGGTTGGTGACCAAGCCTTTGCTTGGGGACACTGAGGCCACAGCAGGCTAGCTCTGCCCCTCTAGCTGTGTGACCCAGCGAAGGGCCCTGGCTTTTTAGGCTGGAGGTAGCCCCGGCCACAGCACCGGTGCTCACAGGAGGACGTCTGGGTCTCAGCCGGGGAGGTCTGGGTCAAGGCCCCCAATGCTCTTGGAGGTGGGGGAGGAAAACCCCTTCGCATGAACACGAGCCGGGGGGAGCTGGGAAAGTCCACAAGCGCGAGGGCCCTTGGGCGCACGTGCATCTCTACTCGGGGAAATTCCTTTGCCTGGCTTGTCACTGACCCAGAGGGACAAGCCGCAGCCAGGCAGGCACGAGAGGACAGGCCTGGGTGCCCCCTACCTCCGCCCACTGCTTACAAGAGGCTGTTCTGCCTTCTTCCCTGTTATCTCTGGAAAGAGATTTTACAGGAGCCTAAAACATTCAGAGAGCGGGGGCGGGAGATGCCTGGGGTGCAAGAGAAGACCGTAACCCAGAGACAGCCTGGGCTGTGGTCCTGGGAGCTCTGGGCTGAAGCTTCTGATGCAAGCTGGGCACTTACTGGGGGAACTTGAACCTGAAAGCCTCAGGACTGCTTGGCGTCCAAACTGTCCAGCCACCCCCAGCTACCGAGTTCCGGTCCATACTAACCACATGCACAACAGTAAGAGACTGAGAGATGATGGTTCACCGAGGAAGTCGATTCCACCCCAGCCATCCACAGCCCAGCAGACTCGGCAGCACCTCAGCTCACAAACACTGCTGCTCACGGTCAACTCTGTGAACACAAGCGCTTGCAGAATTTTGCCTTAGTCCCTGAACTCTGCACTGCATGATGAACAGGCCCACAGACACCTCTCCCTGCATTGTGGGAGGCAAGTTCAAGAACTGGGTCCCCACTGCACCAGCAGGCTCCATCCCGGGGTGTCTCCCCAGAAGATGCACAAGTCGGCGAGAAAGTGCAGGATGCTCGCAGCCAGAGCCCCCAGCACAGCCCGTAAGTCTTGCACACGTGAGCCCGCGCTTGGTGCTCAGTGTGACGGCAGATGAGACGCATTCCCGTGTCTGTCATTCTGATGCAATTGCTGCTGACCACCAACTGGGCAGATTATGAGAACCACCACAGCGGGGCAGCCCAGACAGTGCTTGGAGGCCGTCCGTCAGGGGAAGGGGGGAGGCCGGCGGAGCTGTCTCAGACGGGCTCCCGGCAGCTGGGAGAAGCGGAGCGTGGCCTTCTCAGCTAAGTACTGTGCCTCCCCGGTGAGCCACCACTCTGCTCCGCCATCTTTGGGGTTCCCACGAGTCTGCTACTGAGCAGTTACAAAAGAATTCTGTCCAGACAGAGCAGAGAAGGTCAGGAGGAGCGGAGGAGGAGGATAGCACGCAGCATCACACGCCATGACACGCGGGTCACTGCGAGTGTCCGCTTCCTGATTGCACTTCCTGGGGCCGGCTGACCTGGAACCATGGGGCGACATGGAAATGAAGTCAGCTGACCCCCACAGGGTGGGTGTGAGCGGGCACACGGGAAGACGCACCCACAGCTCAGCTCGTGGCTCTGTATTCAGGCCTCCCCTGCGCACGACCCACCGGCACGGCATCTACAGTGGGAGCAGCCTTAGGGTCAGGCACTGTCCCAGGGACTGTCCTTGCAGCTGAGGCAAAATTTTCAAAGCCCAAAGTTAAAGACAGAAAGGTTTATGCAGCTCACAGTCTGTGGAGATTTCAGCCCACGATCAGGGGGCTCCGAGGCAAGGAGGCAGGGGCATCGCAGAGGAGAAGATGTCCAGGGTGGGCAGGAGGCCACGAAGCAAGCAAGCGACCCCAGCAGCTCTTTCCACCCCCTTTGCACGCTGCCTAGGTTCCCAGGTCGAGGGTGGTGCCCAACCCAGGGTGCTGACTGAGTTAGTGCTGTAACCACACACCCTCAGCCCCAGCCACCTCTGAATGAGCCCCACCTGTGACCCCATGAGGTTTTGGGGGACATCCAGGAGGCATGAGCTATACCAGGCACCATCTGCCTATCTCAGCATTGGCAGCTGAAGCAAGGTAACAGACGCATACTGGCAGTTATGAATTCTGTATGCTTTCTTTAAATGCTAAGCATTACCACACAGAGGGGACCTGGTTAGCTCAAATAGAAATGCAAGGGCTGGCTTGATAGCTCAGCAGACTAAAGTACCTGCTTAGGCAGCGCACAGAGGCTGGGGTTCCATTCCCAGCATGCCACGCTGGTCCCCCCTCCACCTGGGGCGTACTGAGATGGTGAAGGAGACTGGGTGTAGTGGTGCGCGCCTGTAATCCCAGTACTTAGGAGGCTAAAAACAGGAGAATCACTGTAAGCCTGATCTATGTAGTGAGACCGTGTAGGTAGATGCTGTCCTAAATACAGAAAAACAAACACAAATGAAATGAATAGAAATTCAGTGGTCCCAGGTTTTTTTTCCTGTGGGGTGCGATTTGCCCCCTTGCTAGGTCAATCATTCAGTCAATTAATGTTTGCTGAATTTTATTCCACCCTAGACACGCTGGCCTGCACTGAGGACCCCCATGAAGCGCCCTGTCAGGGGTCAGACCCCGAAGATGCGGCAAGAGGCATCTGGGCAGAGGGCTGATGGGCCAGAGGGGATTCTGCTCAGTTATGGGGCATTGAGGTGATTCATTTTTTATTAATTAAGAAGCCGATCCATGTTCAAGAAGATGTCAGCGGTAACTCATTAGGCTCTAGCAGGCCGCCACAGCAAGGGCCGCGTGGGCTAATTTAATTGAGACAATGAATGGTAACAGCGAGGGTCACTAGCTTGAAGGATGTGGAGCCTCTCATTAACAGGGCTTCCCGGGGCGTGTCACAAGGACACACTGGAAAGGGCACCTGGCAGCTCACTCCGTCACAGCAGCCCATCAGGACTCATCTGGATTCTCCACATCTGTTACTTGAGGGAAAGTAGAACAGACGCAACTGTGACGCCCGGCCTGAGGGGTGCCCAGGTGGAAGTGTCCCTGCTGTGGCCAGGCTGCAAAGCATCATGGGGCAGAAGGCCAACCGACAGGGCCCCACGGGGGCGGAGCGGGCATCTCCACCTGCTGTGCCTTGGGCCCATATTGCTCACCAACTGCAGGGGGGCATGAGAAACGGGCGGGTGCTGTACACGTTTGCAGAAGGAGCTCTGAAGAGGCCCGGAGCTCTGGAAGCAGCCACGGGAGGCCCTGGACAGGTGAGTTTCACCTGGGATCTCCCTTTGCTCCCACATGCACAGATACTGTGAGGTACGATGAAGAATTACGCTGAACATTTAAACTTAAAATTTAGGACAGTAAAGAACACACCGCCATGAGTCCACCTTAGATTACTCCTCTGGTCTCATATCTTAGTCTCTCTTCTCTCATTACTGGTTCTAATTCAGAACATTCAGAGAGAATTTATTTTAGATCAGACCATTAACTACAAGTAAGAAGGGCGGGGAGATAGCTCAGTAGAATAAGTGGTTTGCCTGGCAAGAGCAGGGTCCTGAGTTCAATCTCTGGTACAGCCACAAACAAACAAACAAACAAAAAAAATAACTACTGCTTGAAAGGAGCGGCAGGGCCAGCAAGATGGCTCCGTGGTCTAAAGCTCCTGCTTAGGTAAGCTTAGGCAGGTGCAGGGGACCAGAGTTCAATCCCTGACACCATATGCTGCACCAGTGCCACCCTCAGGGCGCCCTGGGCAGGCCAAAAACAAAAGCTTCAACAACAAGGATGAGAAGCAGATGCGGCTGAGGGTGCTAGTCCTGTGCAGCCAGGCAGCAACAGGGTGGGCGGGGAGGCGCTACGGAGGCCTGGGGGCGGGGGATGAGGAAGCAGGGGTGGACTTTCCAGAGCCGCCTTGGTAACTTGCAAAACCCGAGTTCCCTCCCTGATTCGGTTTCTAGCTGCTCCGGGAAAGGTAAAACCTGCTGCCTCCCTGGGTTGCAGAGAGCGGGGACCCAGTCAGAAAGGCGTTGCTTTGGTCACTGTTGCTGTCGACTGCGTTCTGGCCGGGGCCACCCAGTGCGCCAATCCCTGCGCATCCCTGTCGTAGGGCGCCCCAGAAGGAAACATAGAGTTAGGTGCGTGATGACGTCAGCTGAGACGCTCGCCTTGCGAGCGTGGGGCGAAGACCCAGACAGAATCGCGCCAACAGGCGGTATTGCAAGCCCGGCCATCTGAGTTCCTGGCAGCAGCCTGCGGGCCGATTTCACTCGTAAAACGGTGGGAAGTTTAACTGGTCTCCTCATGCCAGGCAGCCCAGGTCCCCTTGGCCCCAGCGAGGGTGGGATCTTCACAAGGCCGCCACGCCGAGAGGACACGAGCGGGCGGTGTGCAGAGCCACGTAGGGGCCTCATGGTCTGCTTTCTTCTTGGGGTCTTCCATGTATGTTTGATGCAAAGACCTCCAACAGTTGCTATTGTCACCTGCTCCCCTCGCTGAGCCTTTGAGCATTGCTCTGCCGAGTCTGGCGCCTGCGTTCCTGGGCCCGGCCCTGTGATCCCCGCCGGCTGCTCTGCAGAGCAGGTGCCCCAGACGTCCTCTGGAGACGTGTTCCCTGTCTAGCTGTCTGACGCCGAGGCAGCCGAAAGCAGCCCATCCAGAGCTCGCGTTCCCCTATTGCTGAACCCTACGAGATCTATTTTAAAAAGCACAGCTGGATCTTCAGAATACCTGAAGGACATAAAGCACTTGCGGAAACGGGTCCCTTTGAACCCTGCACACCAGCTGCAAGCTCCTCCTCTCGAGCTTACAATGTTCCACCCCAGCCGACCTCGTCCTCTGCTCAAAGGCAGCAGTCTGCTCCCGTTTTAGAGTCTCCCCAGCCCAGCATCCTGACTCAGTGGCCCTCACTGTTCAGTGGCAGAGGGGTGAACCTGGGCGTAAACGCAGACAATGGGAGATCTCGGAGGCGGGTGTGGTGTCACTCCCTGCTCTTGGACTTGGTGGGATGTGGCACAGGCAGAGGACAGTGCACACAGCCCTACCTGCAGCTTCTGCAGCCAGGCCTGCTGGCCCTGGAGACGTGGCGGGGCTGAGGGTGCGGGTGTCCAGGAGGATAGTGGTGGCCGTGGCTGGGCTCCGGCACAAGGGTGGGGTGTAGCAGCCTGTGTCTTGGGCCAGGCTGTCTTGGCCAGAGTGTTCAGTAAGCTACATCAGACGCACAGCCTGAAGGGTTGCCCAGTTTCTGTTATAGGAGGAAGCTGAAGTGCAAAGAGACTGAGAGGCCATAATACAAGGTGGGAGACAGGAAACAGGGAGACAGATCTTCTGCCAAAGGGAACAGGATCCAGGGAAGAGGGAGGGGACAGAGAGGAGAACACGAGAAGCGTCAGGCGGGCTCTAGGATGCCCCCACGCCCCGTGATGAGGGTAATCACTGTGTACTACAGATGGGCGTGGATCGATGTTTAAAAATGAAGAGGGAACAAACCCGTGTGCTGGGTGCACAGCAGGGGCACAGCGATAGGCTCCATGTGCATGGAAGGCACTGCTGTGCTCACAGGTGGGGCGGGAGAGTGTGGAAGGCTGTGCCTGTGTGGGGTCCCCCAGCTCCTCTCCAGCGTTCCTGTGCGGCTGCTGCAGTGTGGGTCAGGCTCACAGGAAGCTGTGGAGAGGCCACAACTTTTGTATTTTGTGGTTTCAGGCACGGAAGGTAGTGAGGAG
The DNA here is from genome assembly GCA_004027025.1 of Myocastor coypus. Taxonomy (NCBI): domain Eukaryota; kingdom Metazoa; phylum Chordata; class Mammalia; order Rodentia; family Myocastoridae; genus Myocastor; species Myocastor coypus. The sequence goes on from PVJA010011795.1 coordinate 26,461, forward strand.
CTCTAACTTGGAGTCTCAGGGTTACGGGTGTGGAGCCTGTGAGATGCTGGGATGTGTGGGAGAGGCCGATGGAGACGTGTGCTGAGGTGACCGCAGAGTGGGGGAACCACTGAAGGCTGGGACGTTCAGTAAGAGACCAGGGGAGGGAGGCACAGCCCGGGCTCTGGGCCACCAGCGAAAACTCCACTCTGGAGCGGGGGCTAACGGATGGCCAGTGTGGGGCAGCCAGGTTCCAGCCCAGAGGTGGAGATGGAGCAGCCTTGAGCTGAGCATTGAGCCACGCAATAGTGCTGGCCCACAGCAGGAGCCGTCACACTGTCATGCGTTGCCCATGGCAGCCAGACAGCAAGTCTGGGAGGTGACCACTGCCTACAGCCCTGTGGAGGCCACTGGTGACCACAGCAGGAAGATGCCAGGCACCAAGGCGGAGGCCGAATGGGGTGGGGTCCAGAGAGAGAAAGAGGGTCAGAGAGACAACAGAGCCCGGAGTGTGGGCTGCATGGGGCCTGCAGGCACGTGTGCATGTGGAAGGTGAGAGAACCCAGGGCACACTGGCTGCGGACTCAGAGTAATCTAGGGCGGAGCAAAAACAAACAAACAAACAAAAAAAAAAAACCCACAAATAAATAAAGAATTCCCCCAACAATAATAGCAATAGGAACCAGGGAGATAGCTCAGTGGAATAAGTGCTTGCCTGGCAAGCACAAGCTCCTGAGTTTAATCCCTGGTACCACCAAAACAAACAAACATATAGTAACTATGCTGAGTGCACATTTTGAGGGCTTGAGGATATTAGCTCAGTGGCTTCAGTGCCTGGCTAGCAAGCACAAGGTTCTGAGTTCAATTCTCAGGCCCCCCCCCCAAAAAAAAGAGTTCTGCCTACATTTTAGGGACAAAGGCTATAGCTCAGCAGTGTAAGTGCCTACCTGGCAAGCACAAGGTCCCAAGTTTGGTCCCTCGTACTACAAGAAACAAATAGACAAAACCAAAACATAACAAAACAAACTTTGAAAGCTCCAACATTTATGGGAGAAAGTGGCAGCTTGCTACGGCATGGACCCTCAGGCGAGTGGCCACCTTTAGGTGGAGGGCAGACAGGGGACAAGTTGGTGTCCGCCAGTGGAAGCCATAGAACACGTGGCAAGACAGATGTGGCGGTGAGGTGAGGAGGCCTGAGGACAGAGGGTCAGGTAAAGCCACCCGTCATCTTGGATGCGAAAGAGCTAGAGGCCTGGGGAACTCAGGGGTCCAGGCCCAGGCCAGTGGTGGCAGACCTTGTACAGACCAAGTGCCCACACTGCCGACACAGATCTGCTGCTTTATTGCCAAGAACCAACACGGTAATTCAACCCAAATACCCAACGCTCACTTTCTATGGGGATTTGGCTCAAGTGCGGTGGGAAAGGGCTCTGCGTGCCTGCTGAGAGCGCGTGTCATAAGTTTGTCATCATGGTTTGTGTGGACAAGACGGGGCCGAGATGCTGCCGAGTACTGTGGAAACCCACAGCTGCACGAGGGGACGCAGAGGGTGGAGCCAGTAGCGCGGTGGCCATGATGGGGATCAGAAAGGCCAGAGCACGTGGCATCACCGAGAGCGTGCTGAGACTGGCCTCTGCCACCTCACAGGGACAGCACGGTGACAGCTGGGGTGCCATGCGGCTATCACTCTCCGTGCCCCTTCTGCAGCCCTAAGAGGCTGTCATGCCAATGACATCCAGAAAAGGTAGACTTAAAAAGCCAACACATTTCCTCCTGACAAATAAAGCACATTTGTTCTAGACCATTAACTCCAACATTAAACTCAAGATACATTTGTTAACTTTAGCGGTTCATAGGTACTAAAAATATCCTGGTTTTCCCTGTAGTTCTCTGTAGAGAACTGTGGCATTTTTGTTTATCACCTGGGTATTCTGTCGCTTTGGTGCAGACCCTGGGGAGAGAGGCTGTTGGAACACAGTTGAAAGGGCTGCAGTAATGCAGAGGCGCTCATGGCCTGTGGTCTCGAGCAAGGTGCTGGATGCAGCCCCCGAGCCTGCACAAGAAATCGGCTGGCGGCAGAAAATCTGGGCCCTCTCCAGCACGGCACGGTCTGTCAAACCTGGGCAGAGCTAGGTTCAAGTTTAGATTTTGTTCTGAACGACAATGACAATAATACCTAAGATGAAAAGCCTGAGGACTCAATTCTGCTAGTCACTAAGTGTATACCATGTTGGTCAAATTAACTAAACATGCCAAGGCCAAGCTCCCTCATCTGCAAAGTGGGAATAGGAGCTGTAAGGGTAAAAGTAATAGACATAAAGCACTCATTCTAGAGGTTAACATAACTAAGTGTGGAGGTGAAGCGGGGAGAGGAAGAGGAAGGGGAAGAGGAGGGCAAGAACATCAGGAAGAGGAGAAGCCTTTGATGGCAGTAGGGGTGCTCAGTGATGATTCCCATGTCTACCAGTTTTCTTTCTTTCTTTCTTTCTTTCTTTCTTTCTTTCTTTCTTTCTTTCTTTCTTTCAGGGGGGGGGTACTGGGGTTTGAACTCATGACCTTGTACTTGCCAGGCAGGCACTTGATCCAGATTGAAGTTCAAGAGGGACAGCAGACGCAGGAGCATCTGCACAGCAGGCTCCTGTGCTGGGCTGTCATCTCCCAGGATCCTCTGTCAGAGCAACCCTAGGGCTGTTGCTTAGCAACCAGTGACACCTTCCAGTGGGTGGCTCTGGGAGGAGCCTAGGAGAAAGTGTCCTCAGCAGACCTGTTCCTCAGGAAGTGCATGCTCAAGACCACCAGGCAGCACCAAGGAATGAGGAGCCCGATTTCACTGGGTCTCTGTGTGGTCCCAGTGTTAGAGTACTGGGGCCCTAGTGTTAGAGCGCTAGTGATTATGTGCAGAGCTCTGCCATCTGCAGAGCGCCCACAGCCAGCACAGGGACAGCGGAGCGTGGGCGCAGGGGAGGGACCTCCTCAGCCTCCAGGCACTCTGCACTTACCACTTATCCACTTGGCCTCTGGGTCATGGATTTTGAAATCTTTACTGAAAAGATCTTCCACAGTGACCTTCTTCTTTTGAGAGAGACTATTATCTTCCGCTACGAGAAAAAAAGAGAACAGGAATGTGAGGCTTTTTAAAAAAAAAAAATTGGTAAACTACATACATGCAAAATATAGTTTCTGTAAATGAGTGGCGAGCAACAGCCAGTCTTGCGTCCTCTTTTTCATTAAACAATCAACCACAATGGTGAGGAGAGCTTCACTGAGTCAAATAGCGCTTTTGGGTCCTCACAGGCACATGCAGGGTGTAAGCGATCCTGCCCCTTATACACAGAAGTAAATCCTTCAAGGCAGATGCATGAATGCAGTGAGGATGAAAGGACAGAAGGGACTCTATGGTCAGTGCAGATGGCCACTATCTAGTGTCCAGCGCTACTGACCACAGACAGTGTTGGCTGCTAGGAATTCAAAGGCACCTGCTTGCTTGCTCCACAGGGGTTTACGCTCTCACTTGTCCCTGGCTGTCGCTGGGCTCTGGGTCAGAGCTTGCTCATGCAGACAGATGCCTGAATGAACACCTGTGTGCCAACTGACCAGCCTGCCCCATCCAAGCGTAGGAGGAAGCTCCTGGGGTGAGTCCACACAGATGCCAGGCTAATACCTCGCCTGAGAGAGGAAGCTTTGCTAGTGGCCACAGCCTGTGAGGTTTCAGGATTCTGGCAGCCCTTATCCTATCTGCAGAGGGTGAAGCCTCCTGGACATTAGCCCTCCTGGACAGTAGCAGAAAGCGACTGATTTGCCCAAGTAGGAGGAGGTCCCGGCTAAGGGGGCACAGAGCATGGCACTGGAGCAGCACCTCTTCTGTTTCAGCAACAAGAAACTCGCTTCCCTCACCTGCCTCTGCTGTGCACCATCTGCTCGGCGCTCCTAACCAGAGGACGCTGACCTCGCTGCACGATTCCCGATGACCCCTGTCCTCACGCTGTGCCCCTCGCCTTCTTGGTTTGTGTCGTGTGGCTCAGGGGTCACTCTAGGGCTAATTGCGTGGTCTGTGCCCAGCCTCTGCTCACTGCCTCCCATCCAGGCTGTGTTTATGTTTTGATCTCTGCCTGTCGAGCCCGTGTCTCTTTCCCGTTTCTGCCTGTAGGACCAGCACTGGGTTTCCATGGTTCCTGCCCTCCGTAATGGCCTTTGCCTCTCGATTTTCTCTCTCCGACTCTCAAGCAGGTTGGGAAATATCCAGGAATCTAGAATGGTGTAATGAGACAGGAATAAACCAGCGCTGGCTGAGCTCTTCAAAGCACCTTCTAGGTGCTTTGTCATTCATAGATTTCACTGGAGCATGTTTCCTCTTTTCTGGCCTCTTGGATATTAGAGTATCGAAGCTGCCAGAAAAGCCAAGTGTCCCCTGTGTGCCGATTGATTTTCTGGATAGCAAATGAAATAGCCTTGTACAAAAGGCTTTTGAAAACTATGGAGCGGCATTACCCAGGGTGGCGACGGCAAGGTGTTGGCTGCGCGCGTAGCTGCCCCAGGGTGGAAGCACGGCTGATTCTTGCTTGCATCGGGTTCCGTCGGCTGCTGAGGCAGCCCCGGGAAAGGCACAAAACCCCTAAAATGATGGTTTTCTCATGAAAAACAGACTAAAAATGAGAATTTAAAGATAACTGCACATCCATCTAAGACTATTGTGCTGGAGCCCAGCAGCTAAGAGCTGTAAATCTTCCTGAGCCATCCCTATTTAGGTCAGGAGCAAGCCTAAATACCACCTGGTTTGTCTCAGAGAAGCCCGAAGAATAAATAAAGTAAGCAGCAAAACAAAAGGTGGATAACAGATGTTACGGTTTGTGTCTAGTTGTCCCCTCAAAGCCTCATGCAGTCATGGGGCAGGGACTTCTAGAGTTTGAGACTTGATCCATGATCCACTGGGATTGTGTGTTTTAGTATTGATGAGATTATGGTCTGAGTACTGCTGGGAATTATAGGTGTGGTCTGAGGCAGATAGGCTAAGGCAGAGAGCCTGATGTGATTTAAAGAGAGACAGAGAGACAGACTCATGCTGTTGCTCTCTGCTCCCTTGGGTGGCTGCCTCTGTTGCCATATTATTGCTGTTTCACTGCCATGAACTGCTGCTCTCTGCCATGTGCCACTCAGCCTTGAAGCCAGATGAATATGAATGAAAAGTTCCACAAACTGTGAGCTAAATAAACCTTTCCTTCCTTCATTTTGAGTGTCAGGTATTTGTCCCAGCAACAACAGAAAAGTAACTAAAACAGAATAAAATAGAGAAGTGGACCTTTTGCCAGAGAAAAAGCGACCAGGAAATAGAGGCGCCGGAAGAGCGAAGGTCGTGTAAAGCATTTCCAGGCCCCACACAGCAGCTCCTATAACCAGCATAGTCATTATGCACTGCACGCGTGCTAGTAGAAATGCAACTAAAGACACAGCTGTCTTAAAGCTTATATGTCACCTAATTAAACTTCACTGTGCCAGGATGATTCTGGTTCCAGATTTTGAGGCATCCATGCATCAGATACGAACAAAATGTAGGGTGATATTTAAGCAAGCCATAGAAATGAAAGACGGGAAGTCAAGTTTTTCATTTTCTGAAAAAAGTTTCTTCTCGTAAATGTTTTATTATCTTGCAAAAGTGTTAACTTTTTGTTTTTTAAAGATGTGCGGACAGTGCATGGACTTTTATGTAGGCAGTTTGTGCTGAAAATGTAGAGGGAGGTGCCACTTGAAGCTCCCCATCAGAGCCAGAAGCTTGGCTCTGCCGAGAGAACTAGCTCCGTCTCCTGCAGAAGCCCAAGGCTGGCCTGCCCGGATGCAGAAGACTCCTTCACATGCCCAAGTAGCTAACTCAACCATTGGCTTATGGTGTGAAACACTCCCAAGTCCTTGGCGGCAGCCATGACCCTGATACCATGCCCCAGCAGCCACGCAGGACCCTGAAGATCCCAAGTAGCAGCCTCCGACCTCAGCTGCTCATGGAGCTGTGGGGGTCAAAGTCACTGGGATTGCGGCCATGACGGTGGGCGCTGAGAGGAGGGGAGCCTGCTCTTCTAACACCTAAGGGGATGAGGGAACTGGATGCTGGGAGGGATTCTGGGAAGACCTCGAGGATATGGCCCCCAGCCAAGACAAAGGAGGCAAAAGAACAGTCAAGCTCAGCAGGATTAAAGGCGTCAGTAGGTGCAGTGTTTCTGGAAACTGCAGTGTGACAGCAGGAGCAGGAAAGCACTAGGAGGGAAGGCGGATCTGGACACTGCTTGCGCCCCCATGTGCCCTGGAGACATGTCCACGTGCTGGCCGTCACCTCGAGTCCCTCCAGTGTAGAATGGCACAGCTCCCTACCAGAAGCCTTCCCAGGAATGGCCTCCGCGTGGCGACTCTCCTGTCCTCTTCGCTCTCCCCCAGGCGTCCACCCGGGCTGAGGACCGCCTCCCTGCACTCAGCCATCTTTCATGTTTTCCACCTTTCCAAAAGGGACCTCTCTATGGTGTCTTCAGTTGTATTTATCGATGTTTCCTTTAGCATATCAAACTACTATTTGATCTTGCTACTAAGCTTTTAAATTTAGAATTATTAGGTTTTAATTTCTAAAGTTCTTCCTTGTCTCCTTTCTAGGTTATGCTACTCTTAGGCTATGCTTCAGCCTCCTCCTTCGAATGGATAATCCTCTGCGAACCTGAAATGCCACTTGGCACTTCCCTTCTGCGTGTGGACTTCTGGGATCCCAACGCTCCGTGCAGCTTGGTGCTCGGCCCCATGGTCAGTGGTTTCGGGCCTTGGCTGGAAGCTCTCGTCCCAGTGACCTGGACTTCAGGGACTCCAAGTACAGTCTCACGGGTGATGTCGGGCAGTTTGAAGACTCTCTCTGAGCGATGGTGTCTGTTCAGGTCTCATGGGGCCAGGCAGGCTGGAGCATTTTTCCCTAGATGGGCAATGCCTTAGGGCAGGGTGCGAGCCCAGCTCCGTCCTCTCCAGGACACATACACACCAGCCCTCCCCTTTCCCTGCTCCAGCCTCCTGCCTGTGGGTGGCAGGAGCTGGGCCTGGCCTCCTGCTGAGGCTCCTTTTTGGTCCTTCTCCCAGGGACACATCTTCACCCTGTGTGGGAAGAAGACCAGGAACTCTGCTCCTGTTTCTGAATGTGGCTGTGGTCTCAGTCCGTATTGCTCTCTGACCTCCCAATGCTTGCTTCTAAGAGGGAGGGGACTCCTGCCTTTTAGCAGGAGGGAAGTCAGCCTGATGTTAGAGAGGCAAGGACTGGCCTCCGGCTTTTGTGCGTTGGGCTCCACCCTACAGGGGACTTGGGGATCCCTGCGAGGCAAATCTCCTTGCAGCCCTTTACATTCACACACCATCCACCCTGCTGCAGAGACACAGAGGACGCAAAGCCTATGTCAAGCTGCTCGGCTACGGCTTCATGGGGAGACAGCTATAACGCTGACCTAGATGTGCTCCCAAGTGACTCACGTGTCCAGAGGTGAGGCTTGCAAAGGAGAGCGCGTCACGGAGGGAATTGGCCTTAGCAGTGGACCGACGAGGCCACAGCCCTGAGGGCCACCAAGCTGGGAGCTCCAGAAGAAGCAGGTCCTTGAGGATGTATCTGTGAGAGGGACGTCCTCGCTCTGCCTGCTTCATGGCCACCGTGAGGTCAGCAGCTCTGCTGCACCTTTCCATGGCTCTGCCTTGGAGCCAGCTGACACTGACCATAGGTACAGCCCTGAAGCTAGGGGCAAAAGCAAACCTTTCTCCTGTAACTTGCAGGTGTCAGCTGTGTTGTCCCAGCAGCATCACAGAGACCCGTATAAAGTATATGTCTTTCTGGAGACGACAGTAAGTCTCCAACTTCTGACAATTCAAGCTGCCAACTTTCCCAAGTGTACTGTACCAAGGCTCACTTTTTCAGTTCACAAACCAATTCAACTTCTGAAAAATTCTCCCAGAAAAGGGCTCACTCGTAAGCCAGGGACTGACTGTAATCTTTTATGGTATTTCTGCAAAAGTTAATCATTTGTTTCTCTCTTACAAACCCTTAGGGAAGCCAGGCATGGTGGCTCACGCCTGTAATACCAGCACTCGGGAGGCTGAGGCAGGAGGATCGGTGCAAGTTCGAGACCAGCCTGGGCCACAAAAGTGAGCTCAAGGCCAGTCTGAACTGCATAACTGCATAGCGAGACCCTGTCTCAAAAAGACAAAAAAAAAAAAAACCCAAACCCTTGGGGAAACAAGGCGGCTGATTCCATTAAGTCAGTACCATTAAGTCAAGAGTTCTGATGGGCCAGTCCAAGCATTTGTTCCGTTAGCGACAGATCTTACATGGTATGGCCTGTCAGCCCCCTGTGCTGGGCACCACAAGGCTCTTGGACCAGCACTTCCAATGAGACTTCTTTATAAATCAAAGAAGAGTAGTCAGTGATACCTGTTGCACATGTTATGCTTCCTTGACTGATTCTTGTCATAAGAGAGGAAAATAATTTCTAGCAAGCTGCATTATGAATAGATCAGGAGCACTGGAATGTAAAACCAGCTCCATCCCTGCAAATTACAAGGTGCACCCTGGGGACTCTTGACCTACTTCTGGATAAAGTGTCTGGCCGCAGCCGACTCATGATGAGTCCTGGGCTTGGTGCTGATCGCGCAGCATCGGGGCCAGGCAAAGCCCTTGGGGACAGGAGCGGCAGCAGCTGTGTGTCTCGGGAGCACTGTTCTCTTTTGCAGTGCTAGCTTGGCCGCAACACATATCTAGATAGATTTCTCTAGAGAAATCTCTGTAGAACAGTTGGATCATGAATATAAGAAACCAACTACAGTTGGCTTGAAATGACTCTTAGCTGAGGGGTGGTAGAGGATCCCGAAGGAAATCTGTCTGCACCATGGGGTGTGGTTCTCTCGGGGGCCCAAAGGGCCCTAGGCTCCTTCCTGCCTGGAGAGCAGACACTGCTGTGGTCACTGAGCCCCAATTCTGTATCCCAGGAGAGCTTAATTTTTCCCCTTTTCTTTTTAAGGTAGAAAACACAACTTGACCTTTTAAAGGGGTCTGGCACATAGTAGAGGCTCCATAAATTTCTTCTGAATGATGAAAGCAAGCTCTAGACTTGTTTTAAAATCTGTACCTTTGCTTCTATTTTTGCTTTGTTTTTGTAATGAAGCCTTTTTTTAAAAAATGATTTTATCCAATGTTTATGTCTATGAGAAGTCTCACAGATGAGGCATAATATAGAAACTAGGTAATAGGCTAGGACTCAAAGCTTCCCGGGCACCCTTCCCCAAACACTCTTCCTTGGCTTCCTGGGTTCACAGACCACAAACTTTCTCTCCATTAGCCACCCCCCCCACCCCATGCAGAGCCAAATCCAAAACCACAGAACAGACCTTCCAGATCTTCCTGACTTGACGTGGACAAAAGCAGAGAAACTCTCCTTGGTTAACATCTAACGTCCCCCACAGCCAGGCAGCCCTGCCACGATTGGCCCTCCCTCCGCTGTCCCACTTGCAAACACCCTCCCCGCAGAACTCCTTCAGAGGCCTGGGCTCTGCCTTGTTTGCTGCTGCCTGGCTCCGTTAGGCAGCCAGCTTGCAGCCTCCAGCGAATCCTCCCCTCATGTCAGAAGGCCTGGTCTGGCCAATTGTTGGGGTTTGTGCCTAACACCAGGACCTCAAGCTTTACTGAAATGTGGGCAACTAAGTTGTCATTCCTGTGTCTAAAGAACTTAGCACCACTTGCGATAGCCCAAGCCTGCCTTCCTCCGCCATGTCCTTCTGGCCCTTTGGAGGCTGCCTTTCAGAAGCTGCTCTTGCGCATTCTTCATGAAGCCCTCTCTGCACTATCATGGTAAGTGTCTCTGGGTGCACTCACCTACAGCAGCCTCAACCAGCACTGCTGTCTTGTCTTTTTTTTTTTTTTTTTGTACTGGGGATTGAACTCAGGACCTTGCTCTTGACAGGCAAATGTTTACTCTACTGAGCTATCTCCCCAGCCCTTGCTGTGTTAACTGGCTACAAAGCACACTAACAGCAGTGGCAGCATCTTCAGCCCAAACAGGTCTGGATTCCACGATCACAGAAGACACTGCCCACCCACTGGACAGGCTGGCAGATGGGTGTGAAGAGAAACAAAGGCATCCAGGAAGCCACTGGAAGCCCCCATGCCAGTGAACTTTATCACAGACCTGCTGGAGACCTCTGTAGCCTTTGAGGCTGGGGCCACAGTCATGTGGAGAGATGAGCAGTCACTGGGGTGGACATGGACGTGTTCGACATAGGACACGGAGCAGAGACAAGGGCCTGGAAGATGTGCAGTGAGCGGTCTCTTCTGAAACTAAGCAGTTATAAGCTACTTATCAGTTGCTAGGACAGACATAGGTGCTCGTGGTTACAGCTGCCCCAACTTGTGACTGCCACAGGGATTATGAGGGACACTGTCATGAGGTAAGCCAGTACAGGGTGAAAGGGTGACAAGTCAAAGTACCTCAGGGAATTTCAAACAGAATCATTCCAGATAAAGTACATGTTATAGGACTGATTACACTTAAACTGTACCAATAGAAGTACTGCGGCTCCTCAGTTCATAAGTGCTTTTGTTTGTGAATGATTTGGTTTGCAAACAGAAGCATTTGACAAACAGATGAGGAACGTAACGGCAGCCATCTTTCCCACATGGACACAAACATAGCCTGGCATCTTTTCCCAAATCAAGGAAAAAATTAAAATTGGGAACTGAGGTGCCACAGTATGAAAATTTGTAAAGTGATTCTCAGATGTGAGAAATTAGGTAACCTCTGAGGAAGCTTGTGATGGTAAAGTGTTTGAGAACCCACTTGGGCAGTGCTGGCTACACTCTGTCTTTTTTTCTGGTTGTAGGTTATCTTTATTTTATTTTAAAGCAAGCAAAAATTTTATTTAATCAAACCATTAGAAACGATGCAAATTTCAAAACACAAGATGATAGGAATTCAGTAATGGTCGCAACACTGCATACTGTTATCTTCAGAGTAGTTGTTTGGATTCAGATATAAGCATGTAAAACTGGCCCCCAAAATTGAGCATTAACTGCTCCTTTCAACAGACCAACAGAAATTAGTAGTACAATAATCTTATTCTGTCTTTTCATGTGGCTTTTGATGATGCTCTGTTTCAGAATATATAATACTCATATATAATATAATACTCATAAATATTTAATTTGGATATTTCATTTTTATGCTACATACTGATATATATATATGTATTTCATTTTGCTATAATGTTACTTTTAATGCAATGTTTTAAAGTAATTTGTTCCAGAATTTTAAACAGATAAAGAGAGGGCAGACAATATGGTCACAGACATGGCATATAAATCTGTAATACCATTTCAATTCTGTAAAATAACATGCATGCTCTGCTTTGACGCAAAGGATAGTGTGTCTGGGACTGGGTACTGTGTGCTTGCCCTTCCTCAGAGGTCCACCTCCAGCATGACTTTCTGATGCCCAGGGCTTTCATTTATGTACCACCCGGGTATGTTCTAGAGTTTTCCTCATGAGCCACTGTCGGTCATTAATGGAGAAGTCCATCAAAATCCAATGCCAGAGATGTTCTAGCCCCAAGATGACTGGGCCATGATTTAGATGCCCCAGTGATGATGGTGTCACCGTCAAACTGTCAGGTCTTTGCATCAGGACTTAAGGGTTTTGGATGCCAGACAGGACATGTATCCTTAACATCCAGAAATATAAGACATAAAACATGACTTTGGGTCAATTATTCCAAAGAGAAATTAAGGAAAGAGCACAGCCCAGCAAGGGAGAAATGAAAGACCAGTCTGCGGAGGACACACCCTCATCGGGAAGCCCTTTGGTGCTAAGGCTGCATACGCACTTTCAATTTGATTTCTGAAACATAAATTGTGCTTTTTAAATTATTTTTAATAAGAAATAACAATGTAACAGTTTCAAAACACGTTAATAGTACATTCCCAATAATCGATTGAATGCATATTGTTGTCCTCCTATTAGTTGTACAGAGCACAGGGTGTAGACATTATAATTTTTCTAATCACCATTGGTACAAAAATTTCTTCTCATTGAACGAAGAGAAAGTAGTCCTATAAACAGTCCAATATTCCATAATCACAGTGGGTTGTTGGCAGAATTGGTAATGTCAGAAGCTGTTGATTTAAGCCTTTTACAGCTCAGCATACTAATCTAGCTTTAAGTTTTATGTCTCGTGGTTAAAATTTTCTGCTGGCTAGTTAAGGGCAAGTTAAAGCAAGACCTGTATAAAAAAAAAAATGTAACTTTTGAATCTCCCAAGGTCAGTCAAATCCCCTCAGGATTTATCTTGAAACCACGTACAATGCTTTGTAGAACTGGTGTCAATGCCAGCCATATGTATGAGTCATGGCCATTCCTTGACCAGTGTGCTCTCTGTGAAAGCCTGAGAGAATGTTTTGTCTCTAGGTGACTCTCCTTAGGCACAATGTACATCATTGATCCCTTTCCTCTGTGGTCTCATAATCTCCTTGAACAAAAAATTCGGGACACTACTCAGTTATAGGATGTTACAGCATAGGGTCTCTTATGTCCTGAGTCCTCACTGACCTTGAAGGGCAAGGACCAAAATGTCGGCTGTCCTTGTAGTACTTCTATTTCTCTAATTTTTTGGTCTGTAAACTTACATTCTTAACCCTCCAGAAGAGAAGCTTAGTGATACTATTACTCTATAATGTAGGTACTTGAGCTTAACATCACTGTCTTTCTGAATATCTAATATCTTAGACTTAATTGGAATTAGTATTTTCCATCAATTATTGATATTCTAATAAATATCTGTAGAATGTGATCAAAGCAGTTATACATTTTTACACAGAAATTTAGAAATATAAGCATATACAAAATTGTAGCCAGTCAATCCTATGGCATTTTTGCTAGCATCTTACACTCTGTTAATACACTGTTTTGCTTTCCTGTAAAATAAACATTTACTTGAGAGAGAGTATAGCAGTAACTGAAATTACATTAGAAGTAGCACACATCTAAAAGACCAGAATGACAGGTATTCCTAGCATACTTTTAGTCTTACACATTGCGATGCTTAGTGTAAAAAACGTTTTGGAGGTTCTTAGGACCATTGTCTAATTTGTCCTGTGTATATAAGTGCATGGTTTTGCCCCTGCAATGTTTCTTATCTTTTCTGTTTGCAGTCTCTTTGTTGTTTAACTCTTAAGTCCTTGATTTCTATTTAGCTGTGTTATGCCTTTCTATTTGTATTTCTTCTTTTGAATTCTTACACTAGGGAGACTATATATTTACACCCGTAGCTCTGGTTTATTTCACTTATGAGTATATCTAGAAGATACATTCACTTATATATGAAATCTTTGTGTTTCTCATCCTTTATAGTGGAGTAATATTCCATTGTATAAAAATACCACATATTTTTCAACCATTCTTCAGATAATGGGCATTTTGGTTGTTTCCATAGTTTGGCTATCACAGGTTGTGCTGCTATAAACATAGCTATACAGATATCACTATGATATTATGTTTTTAGTTCTTCCGGGAATATTCCCAGTAAGTGGATAGCTGGAATGGGATTTCCAGTTCTAGTTTTTAAAGGAGTCTCCACATTGATTTCCATAATGGTTACACCAGTCTGCATTCCCACCAGCAGTGGAGAAGGTTTCCTTTTCCTCACAGCCTCTCCAACATTTGTTGCTGGCTGATTTCTTTATGATAGCCATTCTTCTGGAGTGAGATGGTATCTAAGTGTTTTAATTTGCATTTCACGGATGGCTAGTAATGTGGAGCATTTCTTCATGTATTTATAGCGTTGCTGAATTTCCTTCTCTGAGAAGTGTGTGTTCATCTCAGATTCCCATTTCTGGATTGGGTCTTCAAACTTTGGGATCCTAATTTTTTTTGATTCTTTATAAGCTCTAGATAGAAGATCTTTGTCTGAATACTTATTAGTTAAATCGTTTCAAAATTTGTGGGTTGTCTTTTCACTCTGTTGGTAATTTCTTTTGACATACAAAAATTCTCAGCTGGAGGAGGTCCCAGTTGTTGATTCTTTCAAGTGTTAAATGTGCATTTTGATTTTTGTCCATGAACTCTTTGCCTACCCCGATGTCTTCAAGATTTCCTCCCACTTTCTTTTCCAGGACATTTAGTTTTTCACTTTTAATATTTAGATTTTAATCCATTTTGACTAGTTTATTGTGTGGTGATAGACTTGGGTCAAGTTTTAGTTTTTGGCATTGTAGAGAGCCAGTTTTTCCCTGCACCATTTGTTCAAGAGGCTATCTTTGTTCCAGTAAATGTGTTTGATCCCTTTGTCGAAGATAAGGTGGCCGAGCGTGTTTGTATTTGTTTCTGCATCTTCTAATCTAGTCCATTGATCCTCAGGTCTATTTTCTGCCAGTACCAAGCTGATTTTATCACGGTAGCTCTGTAGAATAACTTCAGGTCAGGAATTGTAATGCCTCGTGCCTCATCTTTGTTGCCCAGCATTGTCTTTGCTAGCCTAGGTCTTTTCTGGTTTCAAATAAATTTTAAGAATGATTTCTCCAGGTATGTGAGGTATGTTGATGGTACTTTGAAAGGAACTGCATTAAATCTGTATAACAACTTAGGGAGTATGTCCATCTTTACAATTTTGGTTCTTCTTATCCAGGAGCAAGGAATATCTTTCCATTTTCTGAAATCCTCTAGGATCTCCTTTTTCAGAGTACTGTAGTTTTCACTGAATAGATTTTTTACTTCTTTAGTTAGGTTAATTTCTAAGTATTTCATTTTCTTCAGTGCTATTGTAATTTCTCCCCCAGTGTGTTTGTTATCTGTGTAGAGTGGTGCTATTGACTTTTGTGTGTTGACTTTGTACACTGCTAGGCTACTGAATTTGCATATTAATTCCAGTCACTTCTTGGTGGAATTTTTTTGGGTCTTCCAAGTAGATAATCATGTCATCTGCAAAGGGTGACAGTTTAGCTTCTTTACCTATTCTTATTTGCTTTATTTCTCTCTTTTGTCTAATGGGTGTAGCTAATGATTCCAGAACTGTATTGATTAGGAGTGGTAATAAAGGACATCC
This sequence comes from Myocastor coypus, assembly GCA_004027025.1. NCBI lineage: Eukaryota > Metazoa > Chordata > Mammalia > Rodentia > Myocastoridae > Myocastor > Myocastor coypus. The sequence goes on from PVJA010011795.1 coordinate 41,524, forward strand.
GTGTCTTGTACAAGGTCTGAGAGTAAACGATTTCAGTTTTTTCCCATTCAGAATTATGTTAGTGTTGGATTGTCATAGATGGATTTTATGAAATTGAGGTAGGTGTCATCTATTTCAATATTCTGTACAACTTTGAGCATGAATGAGTGTTGGACCTTGTCTAAAACTTTTTCTGCATCCACTGCAAGTATCATGTGGTTTATAGATTTGGCTCTAGTGACACGGGTATTACTTTTATAGATTTGTGTATGTTGAACCATCTTGGCATTCCTGGGATGAATCCTACCTTGTTATGATGAATAATCTTCTTAATGATTTGTTGAATTCTATTTGCTAGGATTTTATTGAGGATTTTTGCATTTGTGTTCATGAGAGAGACTGGCCTGTACTTCCCTCTTTTAGTTGCATCTTTCTCTGGTTATGGTATCAGTATAATACTTGCCTCCAGGAATGTTTTTGTGAGAATTGTTTCCTTTTTGATTTCACTGAAGAGTCTGAGGAGTATTGGGATTATATCTTCTGTAAATTTCTTGTAGAATTTAGTAGTGGATCCATCAGGACCTGGACTTTTGTCAGTAGGGTTTTTTTTTTTTTTTTTTAAATACATTTTGCATTTCATTGGCTGTTATTGGCTTGTTGAACATTCTTATATCTTCTTAATTCAGATTTGATAATTTGTGCCTTTCTAGGAATCTGTCCACTTTATCTCTGTCTTCAATTCTGTGAGAGTAAAGACTCTCAAAGTAGCTATGAATAATCTTCTGGATCTCCACTGGGTCTGTGGTCATGACACCCTTTTCATTCCTCATTGCTTGAATTTGAAATTTTTCTTTCCTCTTTTTGATGAGGTTAGCTAGGGACTTATCAATTTTATTTAATCTTTCAAAGAACTAGCTTTTTGATTCATTAATTCTTTCTATTGTTTTTTGTCTCAATTAAATTAATTTCTGCTCTAATCTTCATAATTTCCTACTGTCTTTGGGTTTTGGGTTTGGTTTGTTCTTCCTTTTCTAGATGATCTATGTGCAGTATTAGGGTTTTTATTTGTTCCTGCTCTGTTTTTTAATGTGTGAGTTCAGAGCTATAAATTTCCCTCTAAAAATTGCTTTCATTCCATCCCATAAATTCTAGTAGGTTGTGTTTGAATTTTCATTAAAAGGTAGATATTGTTTAATTTCTTGTTTAATGTCCTCTGCAACCCATTGGTTGTTGAGGAGGGTGTTGTTTAATTTCCATGTATTTCTATTTGTGTGTGTGTGTGTTTAGTTTCTTTTGTCATTTTGAGTTTCATTGTACTGTGGTCAGATAATATCCATGTGATATAATTTGTTTTCTTGAATATACTTGCTATGGTTTATGTCTAGTTGTCCCACCCACGCCTCATGCAGTCATAAGGGACTTCTACAGATTGAGACTTGATGCATGATCCACTGGGATTATGTGATTTAGTACTGATCTAGAGTTTGAGACTCATCCATGATCCATGATCCATGGGATTATGCGCTATAAGTACTTCTAGCCTTATGGGTGTAGCCTAAGGCAGACAGGCTGAGGCAGAGAGCCTGAGTGTAATATAAAGAGAGACAGAGAGACAGACTAGTGCTGTTGCTCTTTGCTGCCTTGATTGGTTGGCTGCTTCTCTCACCATTTTGTTGCTGTTCCACCGCCATGAACTGGATGCTCTCCGCTCTGTTCCACTCAGCCTCGGGCCAGCCGAGTATGGACTGAAACCTCCACAAACTGTGAGCTAAATAAACCTTTCCTTCCTTCATTTTGTGTGTTAGGTATTTGTTCCAGCAATGAGTAAAATGTAACTATGTAACTAAGACAATACATAAACATGATCAATGGACTAGTATGTGGCCTATTTTAGAAAATGTCCCATGTGCAGCTGAGAAAATGCGTATTCAGAAGTGGTTGAGTAGAACCCTCTGTATATGTCCTAAGAGTCATAACAACTAAGTCCAGTTGTTCCAAGTTTTGGTTCAGTTCTGCTACTTCTTTGCTAATTTTTTTGTCTGCTTTACCTATCCTTTTGATAAAAAAGGGTGTTAAGGTCTCCTGTTAAGATTGTGATATTGGATATTATATTTTTAAAATATCTTCTAGTAGTCTGTGTAGGCTTGGCTTTGTCATTGCAAGAAGAACCATACAGCACTACTGTGAGAAGGCAAGCCTGATGCATTTTCACAAATAAATAGCCGTGTTTTAAGTTAGTCGCTTAATTGGGGTAACATTTAAATATCATAAAGTTTATGGGTTGAATGTCTGCTACTTGGTGTTTTGAAAAAATATGTTCACAAAGATGCTCCGACGATCACTGTCAAATTCCAAAATATTGTCACCACCCCCAAAGGACCCTTCCTACCCACTAACGGTCGCTGCCTCTTCTCCTATTTCCAGCTCCTGGCAGGTGTTGGCATGGTTTCTACTTCGGAGGTTTGCTTGTCCCATGCTCACCCAACCCGTAGCCTTTGGGCTGCGTTTCCTTTACGTGCATGATGTTTCTAGGCCTGTCCGTGCTGTAGCACTTGGAAGCAGTTCACTTTCCCTCGCAGCTGAGAATGTGCCCTGGTACGGACAGGCCTCAGGTGCTTGTACATTGCTTCACTCAGTCTGTTCAGTGTTTTCATGACTGGGCCAGAACCCACAAGTTAAGAGAGCAGAGATTACTTCAGCTCGCAGTTCATAGTTTTCTGCTGATGCATGGCTGGCTCCAGGGCAGGCAGCACAGCAGAAGGGCATCCCGGAGGAGCAAGAGTCCACAGTGTGGCGGGCAGGGGGCCACAAGCCGCACGCAGCAAGGGCCCTCCCCTTCCTCCCTATTGGGTCACACTGCTGCTCCCATGTGGGGCTTTGGTCCTCAGTAAATCCACGCAGCCATCTCAGAGCCATGCTAATTGCTATCTGTGGGCTCATTTAACACCACACGCCCTGAAATCCAGTATCCTATACCTTGATGAACCTATAGTGCGCACACTGTGTTTCTTTCAAGACAAAAGAAGGGCTACAAGGATATCCAGTATTTTGGCCCTAGCCCTTCAAGGTCAGTGAGGACTCAGGACATAAGAGAACCTGTGCTATAACATCCTATAATTCAGTGGTGTCCCAAATTTTCTGTTCAAGGAGATCATGGGGGCACAGAGGAAAGGCACCAATAATGTATGGTGTGCTTAAGGAGAGTCACCTAGAGAGAAATCATCCTCTTGGGTCTTCACAGAGAGCAAACTGGTCAAGCAATGGCCGTGACTCATCCAGACAGCTGACACTGACAACAGCTCTACAAAGCACTGTATATGGTTTCAGAGTAAATCTTGAGGGGATTTGACTGACCTTGGGAGATACAAAAGTTACATGTTTTGTTATGTAGGTCTTGCTTTAAGTTGCCCTTAACCACCCAGCAGAAAAGTTTAACCACAAGGGATAAAAAAGTAAAGCTAGATTAATATGCAGAGCTGTGGAAGGTTTAAATCAACAGCTTCCAACATTGCCAGTTTTACCCATAACCCACTGTGATTGTGGAACATTGGATTATGTATACAACTGCTTTCTCTTAGTTCAGTGAGAAGAAATTTGGTTGTGTCAATAATGATTTGAAAAATTATAACATCTACACCCTGTGCTCTGTATAAAACTAATAGGAGGACAACAATATACATTGTATCAAATATTGAAATGTACTACTAATGTGTTTTGAAACTTTCACATTGTTATACATTGTTATTTCTTATTAAAGGTAATAAAAAAGATGTTAATGTAATGATTTTTTTTTTTTTCCTTAACTAAAGCCTCAATACTCAGGCTTAGTTGCAGCACTGGCATTTCGGGAGAGGTCAGCGGGCTTGGGCTACAGCTTGGGCCCTGAGTCTCGAAAAGGTTTGCCACCACTGCCCGAGGTCCAGTAAGCTTAGGAAAAGCCCCGCCAAGGAGTGCATTAGGTTTTGGGGGACATCTAGACACAAACCATCACACCTACTTACTAGCCAATGGGTACTTCAGCGATTCCTGCGTTTGCTCTACTGTAGGTAATGCAATTATGAGCTCCACAACACAAGTTTCCATAGAAACATGTTTTTAGGTTTCTTGGAATGAATCTAGAAATAGAATCCCAAGGAGCTATGGCACTCCTTGGTCTGCCTAGGTGAGGAATTGCCAAACAACTTTTTTTTTCTATCTTACACGCAAATAATATCTGTGCAGTCTGTTCACCAAGGGCTGAAATTCTGGGTTTTGCCCACACATACAGGCATGTGATATGATCATAGGAGCAGCTGAAGCAGACGGGCGCTGCTAGCCACGGCCATGGTGTCCTCCTCTGGGGACTCCCACGTGGTTATGCCACAGACAAAAGCCTTCTCTCCCTGTCCCTTGGCTCTGATAGCTCCCTTTCCACTTGGTGAAGCTGCCTCACATGCTGCCCTCTCCATGAGCATTCTCATAAAGGACCTCTTTGTCCTCAAGTCCCTAAAGGATTTTCTCTGGAATGACACCCAGACCCCAGAGGAGAGGCCCTTGCCACAGATGTTCCAGTGCCTTTTCCTCCCTGGGACAATGCATAGAGACTCCAGCTTCTGCTTCCTTTCCTCAGTGGGATCCCATGAGCACAGAGTCCTGGGTTCAGGCTCTATGCACTCCTTTCATAGGTTTTGTTGTTCCTGATGGACTCTGAGCCTTTGTGCTGAGATATCTCCTCGCTGGGCCTTTGTATGTTTTTAAATTTTGAGACAGTCTCCCTAAGTTGTTGTTATGGTTTGTGTCTAGGTGTCCCTTTAGGTAGTGATGGGGAGGCAGGCTTCAGAGTTAGTGATTAATGCATGATCCAGTGCTGGGACTATGGGTGTGAGTGCTGCTCAGATTATGGTGTGAGGACTGTACCCAGCTTGGGGGGGAGGATAACCTGAAGGTAACATGAGGGAGGGAGGGAGGGAGGCTTGCTTTCTGTTGCCATAGCTGCTCTTCCGCCCATTTTTCTCTTGTTCTCCTGTTTTCCACTGCCACAAACTGCTGCCCTCTGCCATGTGCCACTGTGCCTTGGAGCCAGCCACATGTGGACTGGACCTCCACAAACTGTGACCTGAATAAACTTTTCTTTCCTGAGTGTTGGGTATTTTTGTCACCACAACAAGAGAAAAGTAAGTGGGATAGTCACCCAGTTGCCGAGGCTGTTTTTGTCCTTCTGTTCTTCCCACCTTTGCCTGCCTGAGTGCTAAGACCGCAGTAGACCATCACCATATTCGGCTTTCAACAATTCTTCTGATGCTACTCTATAATTCTGATATATATACATATATATTTACTATAGTTATAATGTCACTGTTTTTAAGTCCATCAAGCATGAATAAGTTACTTTGAATTCTAACATTCACCAAACACTCTCGCTTAGACAACCACACCATAAAGAGATTCACAGCATGTGGGTGCCTTCCTGCCACTGAAATCATCTGAGGGTGTTTTGTCTCAGGGCACAGAAGAAGCAGAACAAGGGAAAGGACAAGGGGAAGGCGAGTTATGTCATGGCAGCTACTTGCAGACATCTCGAGGGAAGGCTACGCCTTTGTCCCTTAGAGGACACCTCAGGGAAGCCACGGCTCTCACAAGCCAGCCCAGTACCTGGAGTCAGCAGGATGACCGAAGTGATGATCAAGGAGCAGATGACCAGGATGACCAGCAGCGCGATAGCGATGCCCTTCCAGTTCCTCTGCGGCGGATTGCTGCCCACCAGCTCCTAAGGAGAGCCACAGAGAGACAGAGACACAGTGAGCTGGGAAGGAAGGAAGGAAGGAAGGAAGGAAGGAAGAAAAATCCGCCCGGATGTGTGTCAGGCCAAGAAGCGGGGTGCAGGAGGAGGCCTCTTTCCACCCCTTCATCTCTACAGGAGCTTCCTCTGACCACCCGCAGGGATGCCTCTCCCGTGGGCCAGGGAGAAACTTGGCTCCAGAGAACCCAGAGTCATGTTGTGGGGACAGCTCTGCACCAGCCCCTGGAGAATGGGGTGCTTGTGGCTGTCCCTCCTCACGCCAAGTGTACCCCATGGAGTCCGGCTGAGAGCAAGGAGGCTCCCATCCTCTCTTGTCCCTCCTTCCTTTCTATCCACATGATATCTTCTACCTCAGGGAGCCAAGGCTAGCACCTCGTACCCAGGACCCGCGTGGGCTGCCACCTGCGCACGCACACACGCACGCACGCACGCTTCCTCACGGTGCAGGTCTCATGGCTGCTGTGCGCACTCTCTGGTTCCCAGCTCGCCCTGCACCAACTGCTCTCCACGGAGCCAGCTCACAAAGCAGCAAGGGCTCAGCAGATAGAGGGGTCCGCAGACCCCACTGACCGGCGTGAAGGACAAAGCCTCTGCCCACTGGCTACCGAGACCCAATTCTCAGCTCCCTCCGAGTTGGGAGAACCGCATAATTTACACTCCCACCTGGGGTTCTTTGAGAGCAAAGCGAGTGATCTTAACAATGATGAGTAATAAATATGATGGCCTGTTAGTAATATTTACTAGGAGTTACTCAGGAACAAATCCCACAGAAGCAGCCAAGGGCACGCGGTCACATCACACATAGAGCGTCTGTGTAGGTGACAGACGATCTGAGAACCCTTCCCATCTGGCATCTGTACTGATGGACGCACTGTGTCCACTTGAGAGGTGCAGAAGTGTAACTGAGTGACTCAGCAGAGAGCCAGGGTTCTTACTTTGTAGACATCCTGGTCCTGGGCAAGGGACATGGTATGAGTTCTGCACCCCTGCCCAGGGTCACCTGCTTCAGACACAAGGAGGGGAGAGAGGAGGCTGCTGCTTCTTCTCCCACTTTGGCTCTTGCTGCTTTGCTGTCCTCTGTCACCTTGAACTGCTGTCCCTGCACTGCCACCCAGCCTTGACACCAGCTGAGCGTGGACTGAAATCTGCTCGAGCTGTGAGCTCAATAAGCCTTGCCTTCCTCAGTTTTGGGTTTCGTTTTGTCTTAGCAATGAGTGAAAAGTAATCAAGACCGTGCCCGTGGTTACAACTCATGTGGCCCAAGCCACCCTCCAATAGAACAGTGATGACGTCAGCAAGTCTAGACAGACAGCATAAGTGCACCTGCGCCCAGGAGCCGAAGCCCACCAGGCTGTGTCAGGCTACTCCAGGTGAAGATAAGGACAATGCCCGCGCTGGCCCAGCCAGCCCCTCTGTGTGACAGGTGGACAGGATCGGCGTCGTCAAGGACCATGACATAAAGAGTGAGTCTAGAAAGATGACCTAACTGAGAAGACGTTCGCAGAACTCGAGCTATGCATGAGGCTGACGGTGGAGCTCAGACCGCAACGCCCACGCTTCGGCGTCTGCCCCGCTGGGAGGCAGCACACGGAAGACGGAGACAGCCTACTCCATGCAGTTGCAGAACAGAACCCACAAAGACTATTCACCGAGGTGCATAAATCAAGGAAACCCGGGCCGTTCACACTGCCCAAGGGCAGAATGAGCTGTGTCACCGGGAAGCAAAGAGGGCGCACGGGCACTCAGCAGGGACCCTGGCGGGCCACTCGTTTAGCAAGGAGGGTGGCTTAGATGGACACACAGAGGGCAACCCCTGGCCCCTTGTGACGTCACTGTGACGTATGCCCAAGTTAACGCAGGCAAACAGAAAATGAGAGAAAAATGAAAACAAATGATCCTTTTTCCTAAATTGCATTTTCTGAATGCACATTGCATCTTCACAGACCGCTGTCCTTTTAGTCACTGCGGCCACAGCTTGGTGTCTTCCGTGCCACTCTCGTGGGTTAAGATAACTCAGGGTGGTGGACCGTGGACCCGTCTGAGGATGACTCCCTTGCGTCCCCCCAACCGCAGACGGGAGAGCCTGCGCACTGCAGCAGGTCCTGGGCCCGCCCTCTCTCCGCTCTGCTGAACGTCGCCCGTCTCTTCCACGCTGAGCTCCTCTCCTGAGTTCCCTTCAGTCCTTTCCCACACTTCACCGCTTATGAGCAGGGGCACAGACTCAGACCCTTAGGACGGAGATGACTTCGGCAACCGCCGAAGGGTAAGGCTGTAAGGAGGCAGCAGCGGGGCTCCCACGCTGAGCGCGCGGGTGGCGCCGAGCCCTAGGCTCAGCGAATAGATTGGAGAGCTCATTAAAACTCACTAAGCTCCCAGAACTTCAGATGTTGCTTTACTATTTGCTGCCATCGACACCACGCAACGTTGCAGAAACATTTTTGATACCCAGCACGGCAAGGAAATCAAAAGGGCTTTAAATTCCTTACACTTAAAAGGGAAGAAAAAGATGCGGACTAAGCACACACACACCCCCGCCTCCCTGCCAGGGCCTCCTCCGCTCTCTCTAATGAGGTGAAGCCAAGTCCCCGGAGAAGGCTGGTGCAGCCGGCAGTCACAGGAGCCCACCGTAACCTGCAGCTGTGCCCGCGCGGCAGGGGAACCCGCTGGCTGTCCTGTGTACGCCTCGTGCAACTTGCCGACTTCACGGAAAGGAAGTGCAGGTGCCCAGCTAGAGGCACAGGAGGAGCTGCCCGAAGCAGAAGCGAGGGCGGGTGACCGACCTCTCAGGTAATCGGAGCACAGTGCAGTGCAGGGAGCTAGGGACATGGGCATGTCACCAGGGTGGGAGGTGGCAGGTCCACAGAAGGCTCTGCAGTGCCAGACACCAAGGGGTAGCTGGCAAGTTGGCATTTTATGCTCCTTAGTTGAAGGTGGGGGGCCAGCCAGACAGCCCTCCCAGCACGCAGGACGAGGTGGCCTGACTGGTTCACACAGCAGGGCACTGTCCCACCAGTCCAGGGCCACACAATAGTGCACTGTCCCAGCAGTCCATGGCTGCGCCTGTCCGGCAGCCTTGAGAAGCAGATGAGGTCCGGCAAGCTGCTTCTCCCTCCACGGCAGGGGGTCTTGTCTAGGATGTAGCCAGAAAAGGCAATGGTTTAAAAAACTCAGACGCTGTGCACACATCAGCAGTGGCGTGGGCCTGGCAGGGGCAGCTGGACGTGAAAACCCATCTATTGGCCGAGGATATCCTAGGCACCGCCCACCGTCCAGCGAGGCAGTGCACAGCAGGGACTGCTTCCTGTGGCTGAGGCTCCCTCCCTACTGCGGCCTTGCTCGGTGTGGCTGTGGGGATGGGCGAGGGTCGTGGTAAGAGACACTGAGTCAGGGAAGGGTGTGTGTGGCAGGGTGGGCAGGCTGAGTAGTGACCTCCCAGAGACTGAGGCATCCATGCTGGGCGAGTCTGGGAGGGCAAGTGCCAAGAGGCCCCAGAAAAGCCTGCTGATTAACCCTACGTGAAGTGGGGCTGGCTGGCCCAACTCTAGAGGCCTGGGAGTTAATTATGCAGCGTCATCCTTTCGTGACATAGGAGCGGCTATATACTCCCCAGAGCCATCAAGCAGGAAGGCTCAGGGCAATGCCTTTTTTTTCTCCCTCTGTGTTCTAAGGGGCACCCGAGCCTCTCTGCCGGGCCCTCCAACCCCATTTTCTACAGGCCTTAGGGATCTATGCAGGGTGCCCTGTCCTTCCTCATTCAAACCTGGAGGCTTCGAAAGGCGACTTTACAGTCCGCTGGAGCGCTTGAATGCCAGCACCTTACCCACCTTATTCCGAAGGTACCTTCAACCCTCTGCCCATAGTCTACAACACTAAATTTAGTGACTGAGCTCTTGTTCTCTTAGTCCTGTAAGAACCCCAAAATAAAAATCAGGTGTGTCATTGACTCCAGCATCTATGTGTTAAAATTTCTTCTGGATTATTTTTACTTGCAAATGAACTCCCTGCGAACAGCAGGGCTCGGTTTATTTTAAGCTTGCGCAGCTTAAATGACTGTGACTGATAGATTCTGTAACAAGATCCATTCTGAGGACATCATTCTTACTTTCAAGGCTCAGCCTAGCTCAGATCCATTTGGATAGACTGTGTTCAAAGTATCAGGAGGTTCCATAAGCTCCACAAAGCAGTGGTGCTGGGACCTGATCACCTCAGAAGAAAGGTCACAACATAGTTCTGTGAACATGGCCATCGAAGTCAGCAGCGGAGCTTAAGATGGAGCGTTTGCACCCTACCCATCGCGGGGTCTGAGAACAACGTCTTAGCCTCTGTAAGTAGTGGCTGTCTTCCCAGCATGCGCTGCACTCAGAGGCAATTTGGAGACTACGGGCATTTTATTTATTTATTTATTTTTGGCAAGTTCAGCACATCATCTTGAGTGTCAAAAGTTCCCTCAGGCACTTCCCAAACGTTAAGGGACTGACAAGTCTCAAGGACAAGAACTACCAGCAACTCAGTGGCAGAGGCCAAAATGCTCTGAGGCTGTCTTTGCACTTGTGTTTGTTACCCAACCCAACATTCCAGCAGGGAGGAGCAGCATGGGAAGAGGCACCCCAGAAAATGACCCAACTCCCCCAGAACCCAGGGGTTGCGCTCTGCCCCAGACCCCTTTCCTCTCTTCTCTAAGTCTGTTCCAGGCTTTCAAGTGTGGAGTTAAAACTCGTCAGGCATTTTTTTTTTAATGCTTAATTACAATGCATGAAACGCAGAGCTAGATTAGTGAGATGAGCTTTAGGAGGCTTAGATTCAATAGGCTTCAACATTATAAGCTTCACTGGTGGCCCACTGCAATTGCAGAACATTTGACTGTGTATGTATCTGCTTCCTCTTAGTCCAAAGAGAAGTATATTCTTTTCATTTTCTTTTTTTTTCTAAGCAACATCAATAAGGAGGTGGGTCATGCCCATACACTGTATTCTATAGAACGATTGTGAGGACAATATGAAATATGTCAACTTTCAAAAAAAAAAAAAAGGGGGAAAGAAAAAGAAAAAAAAAGCAATGTTGATTTAAAAGGGTTAATGTTTAATTGTTTGATCAGTCTTATATACCTATATGTATTAATCTAAACTGATCTGATGATGAAAATATGTAATATAACCATTGTTAAATTTAAACAATAAAAATATTAAATTTAAAAAAAATTAAGAAAAATAAATTGATAAACACTTAAAAAAAAAAAAAAAAAAAACTCGTCAGGCCTCCTTGGCTGGATTTCACGAACCTTGAGAAGCTGAGGTGGGGGAGGAGCTGAGGCCTGATCTGCGTATAAGAGGGGGTTCAGGGGGAGCAGCAGGTTCAGGGATAACAGGAAAGAAGCAGGCGGCCAGGGTGAGACACGAAGGGCATTGTGCCTTTCTTCCAGTTTTTGACATTTTTTTTTCCATTGGGATGAATTTCCCCCTTTGGATTTAATAATACACTCCTGTTAGCTGATAAAATATTTCTGTCCTGTTTCACTCCAGCTAGCTTGGGCTGATTGTGGAAACCTGAGGGCCAAGAATAAAAGCTCACTGCAAGGGCCGAGGCCCTGACTCTGGGTGCCAGATGGTGTAGCATCTGGTCACAGGCAAAGCACCTGCCCTGTGCACATGGTGTGACATGACCAAGCCTGACGGAGAAGCCAGATACAAATGCCAGTTGCTCACTTGGGCAGTTGGTCATTTCAAAACAGCTCACTTTCAAGTTTCATGTATAATTTCCTGGGAAAAACTTCCCAAACCAGTAGAACGTGGGGACCCACCCAGGGAAGCCCTTGGCACCACCTAGCTACCCTCTGGTGGCCCCTTGGGAGGAAGTTTTCTCCTGCAGAAGCTATAGCCCCTCCCCGCATGGTCCCAGCCAAGGGTCCTGGAATGCTCCAGATCTCGGGCTGTGTCACAGGCTTTAGTTCTGTAGTTATACCAAGAGCAGGAATGAGATCTATGCACAGACCTACAGGAACAGCTGCTGGTCTGATTTCACAGCCAGGCATGTAGATACTGTCAGAGAGACCAGCCCTGGGATGCAGCTCACTAATGCTTATGATGTCTTTTTATTTGGGGGATTGAAACCAGGGCTTTCACTGAGCTACATTCCCAGCCTACTTTCTATTTTGAGATAGGATCTCACTACATTTCCCAGGTTATGCTTAAACTTGTGACTCTCCTGTCTCAGCCTTTTGGAGTTCAGGGTTTATAGACGTTCCCGGAGTCCTTGCACTACCTTAATTTCATGGGTAGGATTAAAGTGAAGGAAGGAAAGGTTATTTAGCTCAGTTACTGGAGGTTTCAGTCTGTACTCTGCTGGCTCCAAGGCTGAGTAGAACATAGCAGAGAGCAGCAGTTCATGGCAGCGGAACAATTGCAACAGAGGCGAGAGACAGAGAGAGAGAGAGAGAGAGAGAGAGAGAGAGAGAGAGAGAGAGAG
>PVJA010011796.1:0-16601 GCA_004027025.1 Myocastor coypus
GGCTGGGCTGGAACAGGAAGTTAGTCGCGGGAATGCAGAGGCGGGGCAGAGGGGCGCAGGGCCTTACCCGCGGCGGGTGCGCAGGCTCAGCTCCCAGCGCTGGGGTTTGGCAAGAAGTACTAATTTAAAACAAAATGCTTAGTTGATTATCTTAAAGAAGTTTTATCATAGTGATTAACATTTTCTGTACAAACCAACATATTTTAACATTTTCATTGTTTTATTGACAATCTTAGAAAATTGAAATTTGCTTTTTGGCATGTTAAGACTTAACTGTCTTAACAGTATTCTGTGGAAGAAAAAAATACTATGTAATGTATTTTTATTTTAAATTTTTGTGCTTTTGTATTTCTTTAGGAGTTGATCCCTCTCATATTGTGTACAGCATGCCTACATCCTGAGCCTAAAGAGAGAGATCAGCTTCTTCACATACTTTTCAATTTGATAAAGAGGCCAGATGATGAGCAAAGGTGGGTATGATTACTTCTCTAAAAATTAAATGCACGTCTACTTACTGGCTTTTCTCATTTGGCGCCAAGATTGGCATGTAATCCCAATGCCTCTTTTCCTTCTCAGTGATGAGTTTAAGTAGCCCAGGAATTCTCATCTTGGAATTACTCCAATTAGAAAATGTTTAAAACATAAGATGTACATTTGAAGTCTAATTTCTTTTCCACTCTCTTTCTTAAGAGAGCCTGGAATTTACTATACCATATAATACGGAAATAACTCAAAAAATTTAGCCTGTGAATAGAAAAAAAGTCAAAACAGCTTTAAAACATATGTGGAGTTTGGGGTGGTTGCACATGCCTGTAACCCCAGCACTTGGGAGGTTGTTGAGGTATAAGAATTGCCTAGCCTGGGCTACATAGTATGAGGCTAGTCTGAACTATACAGTGAGCCTGTCTTAAAAAAAAAAAAAATTAGTATGTGTAAATCATAAGATTAGAGTCCTTACTGATTGCTATAGTTACTGACAATTTTCATTGTTTACATCTGTGTTAATTGCTTTTTATGGTCACTGGACAGATGTAAGCATTTAAAGATATTATTTAAATTAGCTTTTAGTTTTGTATTTTGTATTAAAATTATGTAAATATTTTGCACAGTTTGTGTGTGTGTATGTGTTTTCATATACACTATTAGGGGTTGAGCCTAGAGTGCCATGTATCCTCAGCTAGTAGTACATTAACCCTTGAGCTGCATCGTCATTCCTTTTGTATTTTATTTTGAGACAGAATTTCTTCTGATTGCCTAGGCTGGCCTAAAACTTGCCGTCCTCCTACCTCAGCCTCTCAAGTAGCTAGCTAGGGCTGCAAGCATCCACCACCATGTGTGCTTTAAGCTTTGTTTCTTTTAATACTACAGTATAATCTTTCAAGATTGTGGGTTAGTCCATTTGATCTAAAAATTCTACAATTTTTATTTCTAGTAGTGAAATCTCCTAGTAACTTAGGGTTCGTTTATGGTCCAGCCCTCACTAAAAGGGAGAGGAAGCAAGCATCATGAAAGTCTTAATAGAAGCCTTCGAGGTGATATGGGTAATAATCCCCTCAGGCATTTTACTATTCCCCAGATAAAAATATAATCTCTATGAGGGAAAGAAAAAGATATTTAGAGAAAGCTGATGTTAAGGTCCACATTCCCAGTGCTGTTTTTGATAAATAGTAAGACCTATAGAAGCAAGGAATAAAACCTTTTTAAATTCTAAGGCGCTCCTTGGATTTTACCTTGTAATAACATGGTCTTGACAGAAAGCAATTTAAGAAGAGAAAAATCTTATTAAGAAAAAAGTAATACATTGACATCTGTTGATGTTTTCTACCTAATTTGGAATTTACTATACTATGAAGATATAGGAAGACATTTTTAAAAAGCTAAGATGTAAGCACAAGACATTTGTGAAAAAGAAGTTTTAACAATAAACCATCTATACACCTGGATATTTTTCTGTCAATATAATTTTCACTGAATGAAGGTGGATTGGGAAGACCAATCTAAAACACTTATATTTTTCACTTTGAAGAAAACATCTTTCAGTTGACTACAAAGTAGAAGGCACTAAGATAACTATTACTTTGGATAAGGCAGCCAGTTATGACCTCCTCTAGTCTCCTGTCAAGTTTTTCATCCAGAGAACCCTTTAGAGCTTTGAATGATAATACCTAGTGCAGCACATGTGCCATAGGTTCACCACCACTGATGTAGTCCAAGAATAATATTCCCAGTAAATTAAAAAAAATACCATAGAGGAAGTGAACAAGTGGTATCTTTCTTTGTAAAATCCAGTAAACTGTTCTAATCCGGTTCAGCCTGGGCTACACAGAGAGTTCAAGGCTGACCCTCTTGCTAAAAAAGCACTAGATAGAATAGCAGGAATTCAAAAAGTATATGTTGAAAAATGACATTATCCAGAAAGATACTTTATACAAAAATTTTATTAGTACATGTTTGCAGTATATATTGATTACATTCATTATAGGGAATAGCAGCATGTACATAATACATCCAACTCTTTATTTTCTCTTTCCTTCTACCCCTTTTATTTTGTTATATATTTTGTATATAACCTATACAAAATATGAACCTATTTTGTATCAAGTTCATTTATCTTATAAAACATTATAAAGTTAATTAAATGTAGATTAACAGCCAGACTGAAAAACAGAAAATACATAAGATAATTATACTAAATTAAAGTGACCTTTATATTGTCCATACTAGTTAAAAAAATAGCTTTCTTTTTTTTTTCAGAGAGAGAGACTTAAAAATGTTGTTTGGTATCCTAAAAATACAGAAATAAATAAATATTAAGGGTGGGGGTATAGCTCAGTGGTAGAATAGACGCCCAGCATGCCAAAGGCCCTCAATTCAATCCCCACTACTACATACACACACACACACACACACACACACACACACACACAATAATAGCAATAATAAGGTAAGACTTTGTCATGGCTTTTAAAAACCAGGAGAAAGAAATCAAAAGAAATATAATTATAGAGGAAAGAGATTGTCTAGAATAATAAAAGATACTAGGAGGAAAGACAGAGGTCAGAGTGACCCTAAGAAAGGAAAATACATTTTACCACTGGGCATAGTGACACACACCTGTAATCTTAGTACTCAGGAGGCTGACGAAATAATATTACTGATCAAAATTTAGAATTTTGTAATTCTCCTGTTTTCAGCCTCCCAAGTGCTGGGATTATAAGCGTGTGCAACCATACCCAGTTTCTACAGCAAGAATTTTTTTTTTTAAGTATATTTGCTCGATTTTTTTTTCTTTTAATAAGAAATAACGTGACATTTTCAAAAACACATTAGTAGTACAATCCCAATAATTGATCCAATGCATGTTGTCCTCATAGTAGTTATATAGAGCACAGGATATAGACATGATAATTTTTCTAATCGTTGGTACAAAAAAATGTGTCTCATTCAACTAAGAGAAAGTAGTTGTATACACAGTCCAATATTCCATAATCACATTGGATTAATGGCAGAACTGGCAATGTTGGAAGCTGTTGATTTAAGCCTTTTACAGCTCAATATGCTAATCTAGCATTACGTTTTATGCCTCGTGGTTAAACTTTTCTGCTGGGTGGTTAAGTGCAAAGGAAGACCTGCATAACAAAACATGTAACTGTTTTACTTCCAAAGATCAGTCAGATACCCTCAGGATTTAATTTGAAACCATGTATAGTGCTTTGACACTGAAAACATATGAGTCAGAGCCATTGCTTGACAAGTTGGCTCTCTGTGAAAGGCCAAGAGCATGTTTTCTCTCTAGGTGACTCTCCTTAGGCACACTATACATTGTCAATCCCTTTCCTGTGTGGTCCCATGATCTCCTTGAACAGAAAATTTGGGAAACCACTGAGTTATAGGATGTTACAGCACAGGTTCAGGTTCCCTTATGTCCTGAGTCCTCGCTGACCTTGAAGGACTATGGCTAAAATATTGGCAATCCTTGTAGCCCTTTTTCTCTAATTTTTGGTCTCTAAACTTACATTCTTAACCCTTCAGAAGAGAAGCTTTGTGATACTATTACTGTATAACATAGATACTTGAGCTTATCATCACTATCTTTCTGAATATCAAACATCTTACATGTGGAACTGGTATTTTCCATTCATCATTGATATTTTAATAAATCCCTATACAATGTGAAAAAAGCAGTTACACATTTTTACACAGACATTTAGAAATCTAAGTATATGCAAAATTATACCCAGTCAGTCCTACAGCACTTTTGCTAGTCTCTTGCTCTCATTTCTTACCCTTTTTTTTCTTGTAAAACAGTCATTTATCTGAGAGAGAGTACAGCAGTAATTGAAATTACATTAGAAAGAGCACAAATCTAAAAGACAAGAATGACAGGCATTCCAAGCATAGTTTTAGTGCTACCCATTAAAGCAAGGAATTTTAAGTTAGCATTTAATAAGTTACTTTTCCTTAAAGAACTCCAGGTTCTTCTGTAGCATCCTAAGAAAAACTTGACACCATGCTTCTACTTGAATTATTATTAATCAATCAGATATTCTTATTTTTATTACCATGGGAAACTTCCTAATACTATTAATAATGACTATATCACCTTCTCTGTTATGAACTATATTTGTAGGATACTGAATCTTTTCTTTTTGATTTTTATTTATTTCTGTGTTTTTTAGGGAAGGATCTACAGGGCGTTCAGGGTCTTATTACTATATCAGACTCTGATCCAATCTGCCTGGTTACACCCTCCAAAGATTTGGGATTACAGGCAGGTGCTGGACCACACCCAGTCTCAATTGCTGTCTCAGTGTGCCCCAGGGGCAGAGCCAACAAAGCAGGCCTGGGAAACAAACCCCTAGCCCCTGTGCCTGCTTGCAGGTCTGTTACTCTGCTGAGCTATTTGGCTGACCCTTGAATCTTAACTGTTGAATTTATTGTAAGGAACTCGATAGTTTTTCCTATTAAAGATTATACATTTTTAGTATAGTGTTATTAGCTCATGATTTGAAGTTCTGTACAACTATATATATCGTGTAAGTCTTCAAAAATCTTAAATTTTAAGAAAATGGAGAGAGCCAGCCAGATAGCTCAGCAGACTAAAGTGCCTGCTGACACAGGCTTAGCTACCCTGGTTCAATCCCAAGTAGGCTGTGCACCACTGCTGGGGTGCACTGAAATAATGATTGAGACTGAGCATAGGGGGTCACGCCTATAATTCCAAGACTTGGGAGGCTGATAACAGGAGGATCACTATGAGTCCATCTATGTAATGAGACCCTGTAGACCCTATCCTAAATAATCAAAAATAAATAAATAAATAAAGTTAAATAGTTAAAGTTGTGAGACAGTTATGAAGCCTGTATACATAAATATGTGCAAATTATAGTGGGGTCAAAAATTGATCAGGTATTAGGAAATTTTTATGAAGAGGCAAATAGCTAACATAGCTTAGAAATTTCTTGTGCATTTAACTTGCATTTACTTTATTTGCTTTTTCAAAAAGTAGAAGGAAATAGAAAATTAAAAATAAAGTAAAAGATGAAAAATTGACACAGGATAATATAAAAGATGCTCACGTAGATAAAGATCATAATGGCTGAAGTGGGAGTGTAACTCAGCAGTGTCATAAGACTTTCAGTTCAATCCCTAGCAAAATACCAAGAAAAAAATATCCAACACCCAGAGTTAAAGGAGGAAAAGTTTATTTAGCTCACAATTTGTAGAAGTTTCATTCCATGATTGGTTGGCTCCGAGGCAGGGTGGTGCATAGCTGAGGGACAATCTGTTCATGGTGCCTGGGGGGGAAGGGAGGGAAGATAACAAAAGCAGTAAAGGCAAAAGTGTAAAACAAGCCTCTTTCTGTTCCTTTTATCTTATCCACACTGCTGGAATTATGGTGGTGCCAGTTCAAGCAATGATCTGCTCCAGCAGTCACTCACCCTCAGTCTCCCAGCACCCTTAATCCCATCATGGCACTATAAATCAGTCACATACTCTAGTTTCAGCTGCCTCCAAAAAGGCCCATCTAAGCATGAAGCTTTAGAGGGACATCTAGACCAAAACCATAATGTAGTGAATAAAAATCTGCTGCAATATACAGCAAAGACATACTCAAGTCACTTTGCAATTAATTTAAATTGACATATGTTTAGAAATAGTAATGAACAGTGCCTAAGCTTAACTCTTAGCCATTGGTCCCAGTAGTGCTTTCTAATGTAAATTCAAGTCTTTGTTTCTTATATTATTTTTCAGGCAAATGATACTGACTGGTTGTGTGGCATTTGCACGTCATGTTGGACCCACACGTGTGGAAGCCGAACTTTTACCTCAGTGTTGGGAACAGGTAAATTATAACCCTAGTTGACATTGCTTAAGCTATCATTTCTTATATTTTCTTTTTACACTGACACTAGTAAATTTATACGTTGTAAATTATGTTCCTATGTCAGTAGTTAGCCAGTGATTTTAATACTGCTTCAGACTGCTGTGGGATGCTTTACTTTATTTATTCATTCAATAAATACTTATGAAACACTAATTCCAGTGACAAATACTTGTCTAATCGGTGATAAAAAGATAAATATCTTCTACTTAGGTGACAAAAGTAAATACATAAATGATATGCTGTCCTGTGGTAACATACATTAGGAAGAAAACTTAAGCAGTGGAAGGTGTTTTGTTTTGTTAATGCATTTGGTACAGAGTCTTACTACGCAGCTTGGACTCACAGTGATCCTCCTGTTTTCAGCCTCCTCAGCATTGGGATTACTGGTGCATGCCAACAGCCTACATGTCCAGTCTCATTGGTCAGTTCAGTGAGTCTGGGGGCAGGGCCAGGGCAGCCTTTGGTGCTGGGGTCCATGCACTTGCCTGAACAGATGCTTAGTCCACTGGGCTATCTGACCAGCCCTACAGTAGAAGTATTAGATGGAGATGAATAATGCTCTAAGAAAAGATGGTAAGAGAAGAGATACTTCAGAAAAGCATGTTTAAATAATTTGAATGATATAAGATACAACTACCTCCAAGTGTGGTGGAGGTGTGTTAGTGTATGCCTGTAATCCCAGCACTCAGGAGATTGAGGCTGGAAGATCCTTGTGAGTTAGAGACTCACAAAGTGAACTCAAGGCCATCGTAAACTGCATTAACAACACCCTGTCTCAAAGAGACAGAGAGAGAGAGAGAGAGAGAGCGCAAATACAAATACCCTGACATGGAAATGTCCTGATGCCTTCTAGGAAGAGCAAGATGTGGGCATATAAAGAGAAGTATGTATTGTGTACTAGTATATCTTACACATATGTGGTATGTAAAGTATAAATCTTTAATCTAGGAGTTTTCGTACTTATAATTCTTTTGCTGATAATACTTTTAATTATACATAGGTTTTTGTTTGATTGATATTTGTCTTTCTGAGAGGGTGCAGTTTAGGCTGACCTTGAACTTCCTTTGTAGCCCAGGCTGATCTTGAACTCATAAATATTCTTCCACCTCAACCTCCTAAGTGCTAGGATTACAGACATATGACACCACACAAGCTATATATTAAATTTTAATATCACACCATTTTACAGAATTTTTGACTTTCTAGGCTTACAGTTTGGGTTATAAACATGTTATTTTTCCACTTTTAAAAGATGAGGTTTTCATTTATAAAGACAAATCAAAAGCCTTATTTATAATAGCAAAATCATTTATCTTAAAATACTAGTTTCTAGAATATTTAATGACTAATATGTAGTCATTTAGAGTTCTAATCCTAATTTCTTTGAGCATTCTTTTTTTATTAAAATATATTTGAGCCACTAGATTCAGTATGTAATGTGAACAATATAATAATATTACCTCCGACGATGTCATATATCATTCTCATATTACAGTGCACGCTAGCATAGGATGCTTAAAATTAAAATTAACTTTAAGATATAATGTTAAGAACTTTAAATTTACAATTTTATACATTTATTCATGTGTACTGTTTTTCATTTCTGTTCAAGTAACTACTTATATATTTAAAAGAAATAACTTTCAAGGGATGTAGTATATTCACAGTTGTATATTTGTCACTATAATCAATTTTAAAACATTTCTACCACTTCCAAAACAATCTAATAAATGTAGTTTTTCTCTGTCAGGATTGTTTTGACTATATGGTTCCCATTGACTTCCATATAAAGTTAAGAATCTACTTGTCAATTTCTGCAAAGAATCTACTCAGATCTTTGTGCAAGTGCATTGAATCTGTAGACTCATTGGAGCATAAATCATATAAGCCTCCCAGTTTGTGAATTTAGGATGTCTTTCCACTTATTTAGGTCTTTAAAATTTATTTCAACAGTAGTTTGTACATTTCAGAATATATTTTCCATTACTTCTGTTTTATCTGTTCCTAAATGTTCTTTTTGATGGCTCAATGTTCAGGCAAGCTTTGATCACTGGCACTACATGCTGTGGCAGCCACTCCCCCAGGGCAAGCTAAGCCGGCCGTATCGAAAGAAGAAAGAAAGAAAGAAAGAAAGAAAGAAAGAAAGAAAGAAAGAAAGAAAGAAAGAAAGAAAGAAAGAAAGAAAGAAAGAAAGAAAGAAAAGAAAGAAAGAAGGAAAGAGAGAGAGAGAGAGGGAGAGAGAGAGAGAGAGAGGAGGAAGGAAAGGAAGGAAGGAAGGAAGGAAGGAAGGAAGGAAGGAAGGAAGGAAGGAAGGAAGGAAGGAAAGGTTTTCTTAATTTTAGTTTGCTCATTTCCATCATGTAAAAACATAAATTCATTCACAGTTGGTATGTACATTTAATTTTGAGTCTCATTGAACCTAGACCAAAGAACCAAATGAAACTATGTGTATCATACTTTGACATTCAAACCATTTTGCTTTTAAAATGACTATATGGATTAAATTCAATTCAGAGATATCAGATATAAATATCTCTATTGTCCACCTTGGGTAACAGGAATCTGTCTATCCACCTTCTGCTAGTTTGTTGCCCAATACATTACTATATAAATTTCTTTTCTTAATTTTAGGCATCCAATACATTATTGAATTATGTCACCTTTTCATATGGAAATATGAGAACAGATATACTTCCTTTCCAGTCAAAGAAAGATTTATATTCTATGGAGAAGACATATGGGAACAAAACCCAGTATGTGTCATTTTTTGTTGTTGTTATTTTTTTTTTGTTAAAGTTCAGTGTAGTCATCACAATAACAAAACACCATCGTTTCACATGTGCAAATAGGAATTAAATCTTCTTACCTTTAAAAAGAAAACAGTTTTAGTCAAGCTAATTACATATGGGTTAACTTATTTTCTAAAGCTTAGGTAAAAGAGAAGACTGGGATATGTTCACCATATCCATAAGATCTAGAAGACAAATTTTCCAAATTAAAAAATATGCTCTTTTTTGTTAGGAGTAGATCTTGATTTCTCCTGAAGTCTCCTAATTTCTCCTGCTAGGTCCTGATTTCTCCAGACATCCTGGGGAAGGTTAGTTCTAGGACAGCAAGTAATCTCTGTAGATGCTTTTTTGCCAAATTTTTGTCTTGGCCTTCGTTTTTTTGTTGTTGTTGTTTTTTGTTTTTTTTGTTTTTTTTTTTTTTTCTTTTTGCCTTTACAGTTGACTCATGTCATATTTAGACTCTCTTTATTCCCTTATTCTTGATGTAGGTATAGCCACACAGAGATTCCCAAAAATGGAGAAGGAAAAAGTTTTATTACATTCTTTATGCTCAAAAGTAGTTCTCTGTTGGACAAAGTAAGGGTAACTTTTTATGCTTCATTTATTTATTTTTCTTTATTCTAGATTAATCACAAATACCCAGAAAGACGACTGCTTGTTGCAGAATCCTGTGGAGCACTGGCACCCTATCTTCCAGTAAGAATTGTTGGGAGCTTTTTCTTAGAATATTTGTTCTTTTTAATAATAGAGGAGCCTTTTTCAAAAAATATATTTTAATTCAAAAAGTCTTACATATTTGTTATGTTAATTCAAAGTCATATATTTTCAGTTAAAATCTCTTAGACATACCATTTTAATATGGGGAAGAAATGAGCCAAAAAAGAAAGGGCTAACATTAGTACATTACTGTATTACAGGCAGGTAAGTGGATTGCCATTGATTTTTGCATATATATAAATATACTGAGCTATATCAGAAGTTCTCAGATAGTGGTCTGAGGAACCTGCATTGTTTCTTGATATAATTTCCAAGAGGTTCATGAAGTGGAAACTATTCTTATAAGACATATTTTCTCTGACATTTGCAATGTTGGTACAAAAGCATGATGGGCCAGAAGTGGCCCTGCCAAATGAGAAGTAATGTAATTGAATTTTTCATTATCGTTGCATAACAAGCCAATTTTATTTAAAAAGGAGTTTGTGGAATAAGTAAAATTATTAGTTTTACTGAATTGTGACCCTTACATCTTCTCGGTTTCCAGGAAAAATACATCTAGTTGTTTGCATTTTGAACTAAACTAGCCACTTTTTCATAGGAGATCAATTTGGCTCTATAGAACCACTGACAAGCTGTGATTCATCATACATGGATACATGGCAGATATTTTGTTCCTCCTCAAGTAACTTCAAAGAAAACAAATAGCCAGTTTTTGTTGACAGTGTAAAGTTAGAGCTTCTAAGTGAATGCTAGTATATGCCACTATAAAAGCCTACTTTATACATAGAAACTTCTTTATGCCAAAATCAGTGGATTTTTGAAATGATATAATTAAACTGTCAATATTGAAGAACATCTGAACTTTTATCAAAAAAAATTTTTTTTTTGCAAATTACAGCCTGGGTTAAAATAGAGACATTAAAAATTTGAGATGTACCAATGGAATTTAATATATCATGTATTAAGTGGTTATTATTTATGAATTATATTTTTATATGAAGACTACTAAGCTTCTTTTTAATTAACTTTTTCATCAAGTCATATTTCCTTTAAATCAATTAAGACAACACATTACAGTGAATGTCTTGCAAAACAATGTCTTATATTAGACATGGAGCAAAATTCTTCTGTAAGTAATTTTTTATAAAAAATAATTTGCATACACATCTAATGAGCTTTATTGTTACTTTTATTTATTTATTTTTATTTATTTGGTACAGATCTCACTATGTAGCTCTGATTAGTAGTGATCCTCATGTTTTCAGCATCTTCTGCGTTGGGATTACAAGCATATGCCACCACACCCAGCCTTGGTGGCTGACTTAGCATCCAGGGACAGGGCCAGTATAACATGCAGTACCAGGGGTTAAACCCAGTCCCTGCACTTGCCTAAGCAAGCACTTATCTCGCCAGCCCCTTATTGTTACCTTTAAATAATTTTCTTTTTTGAAATGCCTAGATTAAGCTCCCAGCTTTAACACTGACCTATTTCCTCTGCTCTTTTTAAATTCTGAGACATTGTTAGTTTAATTTAATAACTATACATATATACTACTCAAGGTTATTTAAGATGCCTGTTGACTTTTAAATTAAGAATGAATTTGTGCTATCAAAGAATTAAGCACCACCGGTTGGTGTACATTAGAACTTAGAAGGAAATGAGCGTGAATCCTATAATTTTAAACTTTGATACACTACAGTATATTTGTCCCACAGCCAGTTTTATAAGAGAGTTTTGTTGGAATACAGCTACACCCGTTTGTATGTACCTGTGGCTGGATTTTTTTTTTCCTTTTTTCTTTTTTCTTTTTTCTTTTTTTTCCTTTCAGCACTGTGGCTTTAACTGAGAACTGTAAGAAGATCTACATCCTCAGCCCCTTTTACTTTTGAGTAAAGTTGTCTAGACTGGACTTGTGATCCTCCTTCATTAAATGGGGCTACAAGGATGGAATTATATAACACTTTGAGTTAACTATTTGCATTTACTCTTTTTTATTTTTTCGTCTTTTTGAGACAGGGTCTCACTGTGCAGCTCAGGCTGGCCTTGAGCTCATTTTTGTAGCCCAGAGGCTGGTCTCAAACTCACACTGATTCTCCTGCCTCAGCCTCCCAAGTGCTGGAATTACAGGCATGTACCACCACGCCAGGCTTGCATTTACTCTTAATCTTGTATTTTTTAGTCAAGAATGAGAAGCCAACAGTAAAATCATGTCTTTTTAGAAAGATATATTTATGATGTTCTTTTATTTGCAAAGATAAAAAGAATAATCCATAGTCTCATTCTCTGCACAAATATATTTTACCTTGTTAAAATAAATGTTCATATATGCAGTAAAGAAAACAAAAGCCAAAGACTTCATATCTCTGACCCCTATGCATTTGCTCCAAAAAACCCACTGTTAATTTTTTAATTCATACTTGTAGGAAATAAAAATTTATATACATATCACATGTATCAGCTTATATTTTCATACTTTCATAAACATTGTACTTCAAATTAACTGTATATCATATTCTATATCCCACTACAATTCTTCAATGTAAGTATATTGACTGATTGTATGTGACCATCTGTGCATTTTTAAAGTTCTCTTATTGTTAGTATCTCTACATCTTGCTGAAATAAACACTTTTGTGTTCCTGAAGTAATACATACTTTGGGCAGAGAATATATGAAAACATGTTGAGAACTGGTTAATACTGAGTTCAGGGTAGGTATTACTACTTCTAGAGAGAGAATGTGCTGGGATAGATTTGGAAAGAACAATATTTTGGATGTATTAAATGTTTGATGATTTGAAAAATAAAAAGTTCAAAACAAATACAGAAAAATGTTAATGTTTGTTTAATCTGGATTTTGAACACATGAGTGTTATTTACTATACCTTTTTGCTTGAGTGTAAATAAACAGTAAATTTATGTTGATTATTTTCAGAAAGAAATTCGTAGTTCCTTGGTTCTCTCAATGTTGCAACAGATGTTAATGGAAGATAAAGCAGATTTAGTAAGAGAAGCTGTCATCAAAAGCCTTGGAATCATTATGGGATACATTGATGATCCAGACAAGTATCAACAGGTTTGTTTTTGAGAATGAGTCTCTTATCCTATTATACAGTTTCTGATAATACTCTAAAACTTAGCTTTTGATACCTTGTAATCTATAGTAGGAATGACAACTGTGCAGCTTTAGTCAGTTGTAGGTCAACACCTGGTTTCAATCTTGCAATGCAGAGAGGAAAGACTGTTGTGATTTCTTTATAGTATCTCTCACAGTTTTATGTCAAAACCAGCAATAAATATGGCATATTTTCCAACCCTTTTTGGTTTCTCATTAGTGTATACATGGCATTAAAGAAAATGAAAAGAGTAGTATTATGGATGCTTTTTAAATGATTTAAAAAGTTTATTCTTCTACACTATGCATTGGTCTTCGACAGGGTTTTGAATTGTTGCAGTCAGCATTGGGGGATCCCTCAGAAAGAGTGGTTAGTGCAACACATCAAGTGTTTTTACCAGCTTATGCTGCCTGGACTACAGAACTTGGAAATTTACAGTCTCATCTTATACCTACACTACTGAACAAGATTGAAAAGCTTCTCAGGGTAAGTTCTTCTGTTGCTTATTTTACTTTATAGCAATTTAAAAGATTTTTTTCTAAGTAACTTTAAAGGAATATTGGGAAGCAGAGACAGAAAATAACTCAGCTGTGTAACTGTTACCAATAATTAGCAAGATTCTGTTTCACTTTATCTAAGAGATTTGAGAAAGTTTGGGTAAACCTAGAAGAAAACAGGCATGGTGCGCATCTGTTAAAGGGCTTAACTGTTTTTATGTGAAATGGTTTCAGAAACAAAGATGACTAAAATCTGAGTTTGTATAGCTTTCTTACTGTTAAAGTTGCTTTAGCTGTGCCTATTTCACTGCAGTTATTCTTACTTTTTTTAATTAATCCACTTATTAAATTATTAGGTCCAAATGTATTTCAGCATGTGCTTGTGATTTAAGTTTTTATTTTTATATTTAAAAAGAATAAGAAATGATTAAAAAAGAAAAAAACATTAAAAATGATACAGAATTTCACTAAACAAAAATTCAGTGATGGTTGCTATATTACATGTTATCTTCATAATAATTATTTAGATTATCAGATATAAACATGTAAAATGGGTTTTTAAAAGTATAAGATATTAAAGAGGAAAAATAAGAATAGAAAAAAGAGTAGGAATTCGCAGCTCCTTTTAATAGACCTGCAGAAAGCAGCATAACTAACCAAGCTATCCTGTATATATACATGAAGATAGCTTTTTCCTTTCTTTTGTCCTTTCCTTCATCCCAGTTTTTCCTTCCCATTGAGCAGACTCTTTCCCTTTCACAGTATCTGTTGTGCCTTTAAGGTTTCTCTGTCTTTTTGAGATAGGATCCCACTATGTAGTTCAGGCTAGCCTTGAGCTCACTTTGTAGCCCAGGCTAGTCTTACATTCACAACAGTCCTTCTGCCTCAGCCTCCCAAATGCTGGGATTACAGATGTGGTATGATTTCACAACTTCTGGGTCTAATTTTTGTTCTAAACATTTCTTTTATGCCAGTTGATATAACAGTTAATGAATGACTAAAAGAGAAAGTAGTATTTCATGAACCTACTTGTGCCATTTATGTTTATTTATTTATTTTTATGTATTTGATACAGGATCTCATTACGCAGCTCAGACTCATATTGGTCCTCCTGTTTTTAACCTCCCCAGTGCTGGGATTACAGGCATGCACTATCTCTCCTGATCTCATTGGCCAGCTCAGTGCTCTTGGGGCTAGCTAGGGTTGGCGCAGCATGTGCTCTGTGCCATTTAAAGTAAATACATTAAATATTAAAATCCTACTTTTTTTTTTTTTTTTTTTTTTTTGGTGGTACCAGAGATTGAACTCAGGACCTTGCACTTGCCAAGCAAGCCCTTATTACACTGAGCTGTCTCCCCAGCCCCAAAATCCTACTGTTTCATCATAACCCCTTGAGTTAAACTCTTGTTTTATATGGAAACTGAGACATAGTGTGTAATTAAATAACCAAGGACTCACTGCTGTAATATTACATGATCTAATATAAATCTTTTGACTCCAAATTCTTACCTTTTTTGCCTCAAAATGTTAAAGCATCTATAAGGTTTTAGCAATAAAGCACTGTAATTACTCAGTAGTCTTATATGCATTCACATGTATATATTTAATTTAAAAAATAAGGCTATTTGTATAAATTTCAAAATGATTCTTTTTTGTTTGTTTCTGTCTAAGGTGTGTTATTTTGTGAAACCCAGAGATTTTTTTAAGTGTTTATATTCTTATTCTTTCTAAATATTACCCATGCCTGATTTTTCTTGTGCCACATTTCAGTTAAAAATACTGTAATATAGCTAGTAATTCTTACATGAACAAATTAATTACGAACTAGGAACTTGATAAATAATTCATTTCTCTGATATTTCTGGTATAGTTGCTATTTCAAATACAGTAATGTCTCAAATAGATTTTGAACAGGAATAAATGCTTTGACCTCTAGTAGTCTTTTTTTACCTTACTATTAGGTTTCTAAATACCACCTTTAACTCATTTTTCTATCATATTTTATGTTGTTACTTAAATTTCCTCCTATTTTTGTGTGCTCAGAATTATCTTAAGTCCTTTTAACATTTGCTAATACAGATATTAACGAAGATAAGGAATACAAGAAGGGAAGTTACAAGCACAGTGAAATATTTAAAATGATTCCTATGACTCATTGATTGCTTTAACCTGATTTATAAAAACTGTAAAAGATAAGGCGTACTACCAAAAAACAGAGCCTATAACAGAGTTCTCAATATTGGAAATGACAGGCATTTACCATAAGTTTTCTATATAAAAGATTCTATTTATTCTATGCTGCCTTATTCTGCACATTTTGAAACAACATTTCCATTAAGTCTAATGTTTTGAGTTCAATAAATGTTTTGAGTTCAACAAATGTTTTATTTTCCATAAAGAAAAAGGATCCAATTAACAGTGTAATTTCCAAAGACTGAAATTAACTTCCACCTCCTTATGTTTCAGGAAGGAGAGCATGGTCTGGATGAACATAAGCTCCATATGTACCTTTCTGCCTTGCAGTCCTTGATTCCTTCTCTTTTTGCATTAGTGCTACAGAATGCACCCTTCTCCAGCAAAGCCAAGCTTCATGGTGAAGTGCCACAGATAGAAGGTACTAAAATCAAATTCTGCTGCAAAGGTTATTAGCAGTTTAGTTTCCCAAAGAATGTATTTTAGGGCTTTGGAGATAGCTCAGCAGTCCTAAGTATCCACTTGGCAAGTGCAGGGACCCAAGTTTGATCTCCAGTACCACATACCATGCCAGCCCTGGTCACACTGTGCCTGCCATTAAAACTGGTCATGGTGGCACATGCCTGTAATCCCAGCACTGGGGTGGCTGACAGAGTCTGACCTGCATAGTGAGACGCTGTGTCCAATAAATAAATATTAAAAAGGCTTTTATTCAAATCCTTAAAAAATTACTGTATGATAGCATAATAATGTATAGTACCAGTATGTGTAGAATCTTGTGTTTGTAGATTATATGATATCTAAGGTAAAATATTGCAATTCATCTTTTATGTATAAGCCTATGGATATTATTTTATACTTTATATTCTTAATCTGTAGTCTTTTTATAGCCTTTGTTGAG